>CAXIWF010000531.1:0-30318 GCA_964036045.1 Eutreptiella sp. 'Long Island Sound 2002' | reverse complement strand
CATCGAGTGGCACAAGTGGCGGGCGCATCTCAATCGTGACAGGCACGCACACAACGGGTAGCACAGGTTCGTTGGAGCTGCGCACACCAGACTCTGGCGCCACTGGCATGAGCGGCATGTTGATCATGAGCACGGGCAGCTCCACATCAGGCAACTCAGGTGCGATGTATGTCGGTACTGGCGCATCGACAAGCGGTCGCGGCGGCAGCGTGTATGTGGCGGTAGGCAATGGCAACAGTGGCACGGGTGGTGACTTGGTTTTATCTCCAGGATTTACACCTGACAACACTGGAGGTCGTTTGACGTTGTCGAGTGGTACCGGAGGCGCGACGACGAGCGGCTCGTTGTTAATCCAGACAGCTTCGGCTGGCGCTACGGGTGGTTTGAGTGGCATGATGGTGCTGAGCACTGGTGATGGCACGAGCGGCAACAGCGGTGCGTTCTACATCGGCACTGGCGCGTCTGCGAGTGGTCGGGGCGGCAGTGTGTATGTGGGCATCGGGCTTGGCAACAGCGGCACTGGCGGGGAGATCGTGCTGCGTGGCGGTCCATCGAGTGCTACGAGTGGCGGGCGCATTTCGATTGTGACAGGCACGCATACCACGGGCAGCACAGGTTCGTTGGAGCTGCGCACACCAGACTCTGGTGCAGCGGGCATGAGCGGCATGTTGATCATGAGCACGGGCAGTTCAACATCGGGCAACTCAGGTGCGATGTATGTCGGTACGGGTGCATCGACGAGTGGTCGTGGGGGCAGCGTGTATGTGACGGTAGGTGACGGCGACAGCGGCACCGATGGAGAACTTATCATTATTGCTGGGTTATCTCAGCCCGAGACTGGTGGCCGTGTGTTGTTGACGGCTGGTATTGGATCAGAAACTACGAGTGGAGCGGTGGTTGTTAGGACCATAGATGCTGGTGCTACGGGAGGTTTGAGCGGCATGATGGTGCTGAGCACCGGTGATGGCACGAGCGGCAACAGCGGTGCGTTCTACATCGGATCTGGTGCATCTGCGAGTGGTCGGGGCGGCAGTGTATATATTGGTGCTGGTCTAGGTGACAGTGGGTCCAGTGGCGAGATCGTGTTGCGTGGTGGTCCATCGAGTGCTACGAGTGGTGGCCGCATTTCGATTGTGACGGGCACGCATACCACGGGCAGCACAGGCTCGTTGGAGCTGCGCACACCTGACTCTGGCGCAGCGGGCATGAGCGGCATGTTGATTATGAGCACGGGCAGCTCCACATCGGGCAACTCAGGTGCAATGTATGTCGGCACCGGTGCAACGACGAGCGGTCGTGGTGGTAGCATTTACATTGGCGCGGGTCTCGGCGATAGTGGTTTAAGTGGAGATATCGTACTGCGAGGCGGTCCGTCGAGTGCAACTAGCGGCGGCCGCATCTCTATCGTGACAGGCACGCACACCACGGGCAGCACAGGCTCGTTGGAGCTGCGCACACCAGACTCTGGCGCTGCTGGCATGAGCGGCATGTTGATCATGAGCACGGGCAGCTCCACATCAGGCAACTCTGGTGCGATGTACGCCGGCACTGGCGCATCGGCGAGCGGTCGCGGCGGCAGCGTGTATGTGACAGTAGGCGACGGCGACCATGACATTGGTAGTGGAGGTGAGCTAATACTCTCCGCAGGGTCGTCTACGGACACCACAGGCGGTCGTTTGACGCTGACGGCAGGCACGGCAGGTCCGACAACAAGCGGATCATTGCTGATTGAGACCACATCGGCAGGCGCCACGGGCGGCTTGAGCGGCATGATGGTGTTGAGCACCGGTGATGGCACGAGCGGCAACAGCGGTGCGTTCTACATCGGCACTGGCGCATCTGCGAGTGGTCGGGGCGGCAGTGTGTATATCGGTGCAGGTCTAGGCGACAGTGGCTCCAGTGGCGAGATTGTGCTGCGTGGAGGTTCATCGAGTGCTACGAGTGGTGGCCGCATCTCAATCGTGACAGGCACGCACACCACGGGCAGCACAGGTTCGTTGGAGCTGCGCACACCAGACTCTGGTGCCGCCGGCATGAGCGGCATGTTGATCATGAGCACGGGCAGCTCCACATCGGGCAACTCTGGTGCGATGTATGTCGGTACTGGAGCATCGACAAGCGGTCGGGGCGGCAGCGTGTATGTGACGGTAGGCGACGGCGACAGTGGCACGGGTGGTGACTTGATTCTAGCTGCGGGTGGTCGACTTTCACTTACTGGCGGAGCAGGGGTCCCAACTACAAGTGGCTCGTTGTTGATCGAGACAACAGATGCAGGCGCTACGGGTGGTTTGAGCGGCATGATAGTATTGAGCACCGGCGATGGCACGAGCGGCAACAGCGGTGCGTTCTACATCGGCACTGGTGCATCTGCGAGCGGTCGGGGCGGCAGTGTGTATGTGGGCATCGGGCTTGGCAACAGCGGCACTGGCGGGGAGATCGTGTTACTAGGCGGTCCATCGAGTGGCACGAGTGGTGGGCGCATCTCGATTGTGACAGGCACGCACACCACAGGCAGCACAGGTTCGTTGGAGCTGCGCACACCAGACTCTGGTGCAGCGGGTATGAGCGGCATGTTGATCATGAGCACGGGCAGCTCCACATCGGGCAACTCAGGTGCGATGTATGTCGGTACTGGAGCATCGACAAGCGGTCGCGGCGGCAGCGTGTATGTGACGGTAGGCGACGGCGACAGTGGCACTGGCGGCGAGTTGATTCTAGCTGCGGGTGGTCGGCTTTCACTTACTGGCGGAGCAGGGGTCCCAACTACAAGTGGCTCGTTGTTGATTGAGACAACAGATGCAGGCGCTACGGGTGGCTTGAGCGGCATGATAGTATTGAGCACCGGCGATGGCACGAGCGGCAACAGCGGTGCGTTCTACATCGGCACTGGCGCGTCTGCGAGCGGTCGGGGCGGCAGTGTGTATGTGGGCATCGGGCTAGGCAACAGCGGCACTGGCGGGGAGATCGTGTTGCTAGGCGGTCCATCGAGTGGCACGAGTGGCGGGCGCATCTCTATTGTGACTGGCACGCACACAACGGGCAGCACAGGCTCGTTGGAGCTGCGCACACCTGACTCTGGCGCAGCCGGTAAGAGCGGCATGTTGATCATGAGCACGGGCAGCTCTACATCGGGCAACTCAGGTGCGATGTATGTCGGTACTGGCGCATCGACAAGCGGTCGTGGTGGCAGCGTGTATGTGACAGTAGGCGACGGCGACAGCGGCACTGGCGGCGAGCTGATCTTGCAGCTGGTGGAAGTAGTTCAGCCAGCGGAAAGTAGTGGCGGTCGCTTATCTATTTTGAGTGGAAGTAATACCGCCGGAAGTAGTGGCTCGTTGCAACTTCGCACGCCTAATACAGTTGGCAATGGTGTGAGTGGAATGCTTATAATGAGCACCGGAAGTTCATCTTCTGGAAATTCTGGAGCACTGTTTATCGGATCGGGTTTAGCCCAATCTGGGCGTGGAGGAAGCGTCGCACTTACGGTTGGAAGTGGCAACAGTGGGGCTGGTGGTGAACTGGTTGTTGCATCTGTTGGTAGAATGCTCGTTATGTCAGGAACCGGAGGCGCGACGACCAGCGGCTCTGTGGTAATCCGATCTACGTCAGCAGGTGCCACGGGAGGTTTGAGTGGCATGATAGTATTGAGCACTGGTGACGGCACAAGCGGCAACAGCGGTGCATTCTACATCGGTACTGGTGCATCTGCGAGCGGTCGGGGCGGCAGTGTGTATGTGGGCATCGGGCTTGGCAACAGTGGCACTGGCGGGGAGATCGTGTTGCGTGGCGGTCCATCGAGTGCAACGAGTGGTGGGCGCATTTCTATCGTGACAGGCACGCACACCACGGGCAGCACAGGTTCGTTGGAGCTGCGCACACCTGACTCTGGCGCAGCCGGTAAGAGCGGCATGTTGATCATGAGCACGGGCAGCTCCACATCAGGCAACTCAGGTGCGATGTATGTCGGTACTGGCGCATCGGCGAGCGGTCGCGGCGGCAGCATGTATGTGACGGTAGGCGAAGGAAATAGCGGCACTGGTGCTGGGCTGATCCTGTCTGCTGGTGAGTCAACAGACACCACGGGCGGGGGTTTGACATTGTCAAGTGGTACAGGTGGAGCTAGGTCTAGTGGCTCGTTGTTAATTAAGACGACGTCAGCAGGCGCTACCGGTGGCTTGAGCGGCATGATGGTGCTGAGCACTGGTGACGGCACAAGCGGCAACAGCGGTGCATTCTACATCGGCACTGGCGCGTCTGCGAGCGGTCGGGGCGGCAGTGTGTATGTGGGCATCGGGCTTGGCAACAGCGGCACTGGCGGTGAGATCGTGCTGCGTGGAGGGCCTTCAAGTGCTGCGAGCGGCGGGCGCATTTCTATTGTGACAGGCACGCACACAACGGGCAGCACAGGCTCGTTGGAGCTGCGCACACCTGACTCTGGGGCAGCGGGCATGAGCGGCATGTTGATTATGAGCACGGGCAGCTCCACATCGGGCAGCTCAGGTGCGATGTATGTCGGTACTGGCGCATCGGCGAGCGGTCGCGGCGGCAGCATGTATGTGACGGTAGGCGAAGGAAATAGCGGCACTGGTGCTGGGCTGATCCTGTCTGCTGGTGAATCAACAGACACCACTGGAGGTCATTTGACATTGTCAAGTGGTACAGGTGGAGCTAGGTCTAGTGGCTCGTTGTTAATTAAGACGACGTCAGCAGGCGCTACCGGTGGCTTGAGCGGCATGATGGTGCTGAGCACTGGTGATGGCACGAGCGGCAACAGCGGTGCGTTCTACATCGGCACATGGCGCGTCTGCGAGCGGTCGGGGCGGCAGTGTGTATGTTGGCATCGGGCTTGGCAACAGCGGCACTGGCGGGGAAGATCGTGCTGCGTGGAGGTCCTTCAAGTGCTGCGAGCGGCGGGCGCATCTCTATCATCTCTGGAAGCAATGCCGCCGGTAGTACTGGTTCCCTGCAGCTCCGTACGTCTAATTCCGGTGGGGCGTCGGGTGCCAGTGGTATGATTGTTTTGAGTACCGGTAGTTCTGCTTCGGGTAACTCAGGTGCAATTTATGTTGGATCCGGTACTGCTACTTCTGGACGAAGTGGAAGCGTTTACATTACCCCGGGTTCAGGTAACAGCGGAACCGGAGGCGAACTTGTTCTGCTTGGTGGAGCTACCACAACAACCAACGGTGCAAGTGGTGGCAGGGTCTCGATTATGAGTGGTAGCAGTGGTTCAAGGAGTACTGGTTCGATACAGGTGCGCACAACTGATGTTACAACAGGCAACGGAATGAGTGGCCTAATAGTGCTGAGCACAGGGAGCTCTACTTCTGGCAACTCTGGTGCGATGTACATCGGAACTGGAGATGCAGCGTCGGGACGCTCTGGAAGTGTGTACATTTCTGCTGGCAGCGGCAATAGTGGTTCTGGCGGCCAGCTGGTGCTGGAAGGAGGTACTTCCTCTGTTAACTCTGCAGCTTACAGCTCGGTGGTAATTAAGGCTGGCTCATCGGGAACCACACCAGGAAGTTTCGAGATCTACCCGTCTGAAGGCGCAGCAAATCCGTTCTTCTACCTACACGAAAGCACAGGAATTGCTATAGGCAATGGTGGCGGCGCAATCCCTAACTTCGATATCAATACTGATGTATTTTCGGTCACCGTGTCGAATGCGTTCACTCTTGATTCCGATGACGTCACGTTAACAACCCCAAACTCGCTCCAGCTATCTCCGAACGATGGCGTAGTGATTGCCGATGGCGGATTGAACGTTGAAATTGAAGGACTGAAAGTAACCAACGGACTAACGGTCTACGATTCCGGTATTGTTGTCACGGGGTGGCGTAACAGTGAATGATCTCGGCATGACTGTGTCGGGCGGAATTTCTATTACCAATACTGGCATTTTCGCGACTGGTGGGTTATCAGTTGACGGGGCTTCAGGCATTTCTGGCGGGACGTCGATTTACACGGGTGGTGTGAAGATTACCACCGGTAGTTTAGTTGTTGAGGATAACGGACTGTTTGTGACAGGTGGGGTGACTCTTCAAGACACAGGGTTGTCTGTGACCGGGGGGTTATCAGTTGCTAACACAGGTATCTTCTCAACAGGTGGCTTGTCCGTGACGGGAGCTGCACCAGTTGATGTAACTGGAGGAGTGACGATTTATACGGTAGGGTTGGATATTACTAGTGGAGGATTAGGTATATCAGCGAACAGTCTGATTGTTACCGGTGGAGTGACTATTCAAGACACAGGTTTGTCTGTAACCGGGGGGTTATCAGTTTCTAACACAGGTATCTTCTCAACAGGTGGCTTGTCCGTGACAGGAGCTGCACCAGTTGATGTAACTGGAGGAGTGACGATTTATACGGTAGGGTTGGATATTACTAGTGGAGGATTAGGTATATCAGCGAACAGTCTGATTGTTACCGGTGGAGTGACTATTCAAGACACAGGTTTGTCTGTAACCGGGGGGTTATCAGTTTCTAACACAGGTATCTTCTCAACAGGTGGCTTGTCCGTGACAGGAGCTGCACCAGTTGATGTTACAGGTGGTCTTACAGTCCATTCTGGTGGCCTCATAACGCCTTCCCTTGATCCATTAGATGGTACGCTGAAAGTTGGCGGTGGGATTACTGTTAATGACGCTGCTTTAAAGGTGTTAGCCGGGACTGGGATCTCCGTGGTAGACTCGGGCATCTACGTGACGGGAGGGGTGTCTGTCGAGGATGGGTTTGGTGTGAGCGGAGGCTTTACGGTGCATACTGGCGGTCTTCGCGTACCCAACCGACTGACACTTCCCGGAGGCCTTGCAGTGGGAGGAGGAATTCTTATTCAAAATGACGGTCTCACTACCGACGGGGGTTTGTCCATTGTCAACGGAGGGCTTGACGTCCTCAATGGAATTTCGATAGAGAACGCAATGGGCGTCATGGGTGGTGTGACGATCTATAATGGTGGACTCTCGATTCCTGATCGCTTCAATGCTGGCGATGGACTCCATGTAGGTGGCGGATTCCAAGCGCAGGATCTTGGCTTAAACGTGGCGAACGGTGTCTCCATCGCAACAGGTGGGCTGGACGTAACCAACGATGTTTCCGTTGACGGCGCGCTGGGAGTCTTTGATGGGTTAACGGTGCACAACAACGGCATCACCGTGGGTGGGCAAATGGTGATAACTGCGTCAGGTCTCCGACTTTCAGGGGGCCTCTCAGTCGAGAACACTGGAATTAAAATCACGACAGGCATGACAGTGAACAGTGATGCGTTGACTCAATTTCCTTCTGCAGTTATCACTGGTGGGGCAACCATTTACAATGATGGTGTGAATGTGGTATCAGGATCCATGACGGCTTACCAAGGCGCGATCGTGGCTGGCGGTGTCACCATTGCTGGCAACCTAGTGGTATCAACCACAATATCATATTCTGACCGTCGCCTGAAGACAGACATCGTCCCCATCACAGACGCACTCAAGAAGGTCACTGGCCTCAATGGTGTGTACTTCAAGTGGATTCAAGACGAGCCTAACGGGCTCAAATTTGACTCAGAGCGACATATTGGTGTAATTGCTCAGGAGCTGCAGCATGTGTTCCCGGAGGTGGTGAACAAGATTCATGAGGGCAAGTACCTGGGTGTGGACTATGCCGCTCTAATGCCAGTCATAATCGAGGCCATTCGAGACTTGGAGGATCTTCAGGAGTTGGATGGCATGAGTGTGGAAACCAAAACTGAGGAGACGGAGAAGATAATCGCTCGACTGCAGTCGAATGTAACCGCTCTCGCGGAATCATTCACGCGAACGGAATCGAAAATAACAAGACTGAAGAGGCACATACAGGCAGTGGCAGCGGCCAAAGCTTCGAAGAAATCGGCGTGAGTGGGGCGATACTTTTATGCCAGTCTTGCCGATTGAATTTCCTGGACATGTTGAAAAGGTAACTAAATGCACTTAATTGTTGCATCTACTTAATAATTATGATCTTATATAATATTTTTTTACTTTAATTATCCTGTTTACTATGATCATAATTCTGTTTTTTCTTTTTATTTGCTCAATCTGGCAGAAATGACGAAGGTTATATCGAAGTACCGATGCAATAGTTAGCTGCTGCTGTGAATCATTCATAGTTGCATTATAGTAAAACGTGTTCAGTGAAGATGGTTGAGCCACTCCCTTGCAGGCTGTTGAATCTACTTCTGGTCTTGAGTCCAGCCCAAGGCTGAGACGGGACTTCCATCGGAGTGCACGTTGGGAATAGGGAAAAGGGTAGTTTGGTAGAAAGAAAAGGAAAATCGGTGCACGGTGTTTGAAGAATTAGGCAAGCCATTTGGGGGGAGTATGATAGAACGAGTGGAAGGATGTTGGTGGCGGTAATGATGTTCTATTGTAAATATTAGAGGTTGCACTTTCTGCTGCAGGGTGATACGTCGCAGCAGTTGGTGGGGAGGAAGAACTGAGTCGCAGTGTTTGTTTTCTTATTCACTTTCGATTGCAAAGCACCTTTAGTTAGTAAATAGGAAAAATGGTAATATTTTAATAGAGAGAGTAATCTCAAATCTTATGTTTCTACGCTATTCGCTCCACACCCGATAATAAATACCAAACTTTGGTGCCCTGGGGTATGGTACTTTGATGATAAGTAATATATGGAGGAGACTTTCGGACTTTTTTAGTTTTACTCTTTTAGATAATCCCTAGTTACATGACAATCTTATTAGCCCCATACATCTCCAGCAGCTGATATGCTTCAGTATTGAGCTCCTTTAGATATTTCTCCCGCTCATGGGCTTTGGACAGCGACTGCTGCAGTGCAGAAACATCGGCATCATACTGCAGCTTTTGCGCATGCAGCTCTTGCTCTCGTTGCGCTAGCGCCCCCTGTAGTTCAGTTATGCGCACCTCAGCCGCAGAGAGACGCCCACGCTCCCCCTGCAGCAGGATTTCAGACTGAGCTCGTTCCTTCCGCATCTGAAGTATACCAAAGGAACAAAGGTAGGTAGCATACGATGTCGATAAAAAAGTTAGCATGAGTGAAATGTGGAAGGCAGTAGCCATAGTGCTTCACGATGATGATTCAATTTGTACGCGTTTGCGGCCCCAAACATGCATGACATTGTTGACACGAAGTAATTCTAACCTTTAGGTATACATGTTGAGTCGGATCGCCACTGCTCTCAACAACAGCATTGCCAGGGTGAGATTGCTCCAGTGCTTGTATATACATCTGCTGTTGTCTTAGCTCCTGCTGATATTGAAGAATAAGCGCATGCTGCTCCAATTGGTCCAGGAGATGAGCATTTCCCACGGCAGCAGGCCCTCCAGTGCTTGTATCAGCGTGATAGGCCCTCCCACTATTACTCAGGCTGGCGGTCGAAGGAACAGGGGCAGCAGTCGGCTTCGCATGGGGCAGCAGACTGCTTTGCTGTCGATGCAAAATAAGGTCGGCTGCATCATTTTGGGAGTGACTATGAGTATGGACTTGGGAAGAAATACGCGGACTCACACTACTTATGTAGGCCGCAGGGTGGGCTTGCTTCTCGTGCGTCTTAATCGCTGGTTTTGATCGACTATGATGACTCGTGAGGTCACCATGGCTGCGACTGTGTCCCATTTTCACAATTTCTTGCTGCTCTTGTTGCAATCCATTATTGTGCTGCTGCTGCCGGTGCTGGTGAGCGTTATGATGTCCATGATTATCATGGATTGGACTGCCGAACTCACCTTGCTGCTGCTGGTGGTGGCGGTGGAGGTGATGGTGCTGCTGCTGCTGCTGCTGAAGAGACGGAGAGCTTGCGCTTAGTCGGAGGTGAGACTGTTGCGAAGGTTGCACTTCTTGGCGGCGCAGCTCTTTCGGATTCACATGGGGACGTTGCAGCCGACACTCCATGGGGGCCGGTGGCAGCGTTGTAGTACTGCTGACTGCGCAGTCCTTGGAGCTTAGTACGGGACCTGTCAGGGTGTGCAATACCATCCGCCGCAGTGTCAAAAATAGGATAGGATAGACCTTTGGACTTGAACGTATGGTACGGTGTACCGGTGGTATTTTCTAATAGGTCTTCGCTGCTGGGCACTAGCTGCTGTTGCTGCAACATTACATCATGCTCTTGTTTCGTGACGCTGGTGTCGTATTGCTCTACACCATGACAGCGCCACTGCAGATCAAGTGCCCATGTATCGGATGTGCACCTGATAGTGCTGCTCATCCCTCCAAACATAACCAGACAGGACTTTGGGCACGATGCAGTTGGTGGCGACGTAGCATTGTTTGCAGCTGCCCTGACACCATTGCTACTCGTACCAACACCAGCATTTGCTTTGCTGGCTGGTGGATTGAGCTTATTTGCTGGAGCCCATCCGTGGACGATGCTGGCAGCGTGGTTAGACCTGGCTGAAGGAAATGCGTGACCAGTAGGCACTCTGCGCCAGCAATTACTGTCTAGATTTAGAGCGTATATCTGAGCGTTGCTGCTGCCCGGCCCAGCTGTTGGGTCGCTGTTGCCCCCAAAAACTAGGATTTCAACACCACTGCTACTAGTCTCCCGTGGAGAGGCAACGGAGTCGAACACATTATCAATTGACGGAACTTCCACCGCCTGTTGCTGTTGCTGCTTGTCTGGCATGCTGGTGGCTTGCATTACAGGGAAGGCCACGTGCCCGAACAAGCCATTGCTGGGCCCATCTCCGGCAGCTCCTCTCGCTAGCGCGTCACTGCCATTAAGCGGCTTCACCCACGTGAGGGCGTCCAAATCCAACACATGCACATCGCTCAGCGCAACTGACGGATCTGCCCCGACGCCTCCGACCACCACCAACAGCGGCGGCTGTCCATCTTTGGCGACGATCGAGGCACTGTGTCGGTACCGTGGGGCCGGTGCCACCCCTGAGCAATTTAGCGTGCGCCAGACAAGAGGCTTGTTACTGGAATCAGAGCGCAGCGCGGTGATTTTCTCGACGCAGCTTTTTCGCTGCTTAGAAAACTTCCGCTCTTTCTGCTGTTCGTTACGAAAGTCCCGTTTCTTTTGGTAAAATAACTCGATGTCTTTTAACCGACAGACGTGAACAGAGTTGCTGAGTGTAAGGTTGTCGCTGGAATATCCTCCGAATATGATGGCGTGTGGCTCGCCCTGGAGTGCCCCCACACACATGGTATGTCCCTTGCGCGGCAGTGGGGCGAGGATGCAATCAATCTTGTACCATTCCATAAAGATCAGGTCCAATGCGTACACATCGTCGAGACAGCGAACAGCATCCTCTCTATTTGCACCCTGCTCCTCTTCTTGTTGCTGTTGCTTTGTGAGCAGAGTTTGACTTGTATGCTCAGTTCTACCATGGGCATTGGATGCCACTTTGCCATCTTTAGCTTTGAATATCTGGAGCAGGGAATATAACGCAAGCATCAACAATGAGCACGCCCCACATAGAAAAATTGTAAGTTTACATAACATAAAAGCGCAACTAAAGTCAATTGTATATTATTCACTCATAATACTAGAAATGTGGTGCATATACCTTCGGGGCAGGGACAAGTGAAGGACTAGTGAGAGTATCACCAAGAGTAACCCCGTGCATCGGACCCGCTTGCGATTTACCCACCGCTTGGGCATGGTCCATGGCGCAGGACTCAGCGGAAGCAGCGACATCCTTTCCACTCAACACGCGCCCCGCCCCGCTGCCATTCAACTGTCGATCTGACTCATCAGTGCTGAATAGGCTGTTATCCCCAATTTGACGCCTTCGGCCAGAAACTAATTGATCATGAGCACGGTCAGCATCTACAACGGAACCCCGAGTAAAGGACCTGTTATGCGGTGCCGCAACTTCGCCCTCCTCCGAGTCAACCGACGCCACAGCTTCTATCGCCATAGCGCGACCCGTATTGACAGTAGGTATGCCTTCTCCGCCATGAATAATCATCAAGTTATTGTAGACCGCGGCGGTGTGATAGCACCGGGCAGGGGGAATATCTCCGCTGGCTTTGGCGAGTTTCCATCGACAGTTAGCTACATCCAAAGTTATTACGCTGTTATCACGCTGGAGGTTGGAAGGCATTTGTGCATATAAGAATATCAGGCTGGTTGTTGCACATAACTTTACGCGGATATGCTGATACAAATATAAAGAATGATGTTGCTGACAATTGTTATACCTTTCCAGCTTCGAACCCTCCAAAGATTGTAACGGAAAGGCCATTTGCCACTGAAGTGTGACCCTGAACTCATGAACAACAATAAGCAGTCAAGAATAATTGTATATGAACCAGATCTGCGGAGCCAAAATCGGCTAAAAGCAATCAGGAATAAACAGAGGTGCTCCGACAAGTGGGTACATCAATAAAAGTAGCATATTGCTCACCTCACGAGCTGCCGGATGATACCCTTCTGTCTCTAGTTTGTGCCATACTAATACATTCAAGGCATCTGGATCTTCCTCGTTGTACTTAGGAAACGCAGTAGATTGTCCCAATTCGTGACCAGCGAGCAAGTCGAACTCCTTATGATTCGTTGCTGGGTCTACTGCTGCCATTCTGCCAGTATGGACTACTCAGTAAACGGAAGAACTTAAATCTCAGTGGGTAATAAACTCGCTGTAAGAATTGATATCACTTGAAGTTTTGATCGGCCCAAATAGAAAAGTAACTCTTATTCCAGCAGTGTGTGTGTGCGTTTGGTTACTCAAGCACTTAAAAATAAATCAGCATTAATTTGTAAAACAGTTTTTTGTATTTTGAAATTAATTCAAAAATGTTTCGTGAGGGAAAGCGGGGATAAAAAGGAGCCGTTTCAGGTTTGAAATTCGGTTCAAAGTATAATTTCATGTATACATTTATCCATTATAAAAAAATTATCAACAGAAATCCAATGGCGCTGAACAATTTCTCCTATTGAATAAAGTCTAAAGTAATATTATAAAAATACTATTTTGACCTAAGTTTCACTTAATTCCCTTCTGGCCGACATTCAAACAAAACCAAGTCATTGGACAATGCTGAGAAAAGGGCTCTTTAATGTACAAACTAATTGTATTATTTGACCTATAATAATAGTGACTATCATTTGTCCGCCAGTCTTACTGCCACGATTGTTTCTGATAAACATCGAGGAAAACTTCTGTTGCCCTGCAGCAGGGGATCGACTGTCCAGGTGTTTATTACACTCGCTTCGTGGCTGTCTTAGAAGTACAATAAGAGCTTTGGTGTGAGATAATTTCGTATCATTGATACTTTGATTGTTTCGATTGAAGCAGAGACTTGGGTTTCCAAGTTGACGGTATTGTTGAAAACATTTTTATTTAGAAATTTATTCCCGAACTTATTTATCCTCATATTAGCTAGTGCAAATACGAACCACTTCGCACGCTTGGATCGTGTCATCGTGACTTGGTGTGCTGTACTGCTAACAGCATCGTTTATTACAATAGTCCATGCTTCTGACGCTTGTAACGCATATTCGTCGGCAGAGACGGACAGTTACTGGTAAGCTCAATACATTGCCCCATTTCTGTTGAAATGCTTGATAGTAATTGCGATATATTATTCAAACGTAATTTGATCTGTGAATTAACTGAGTTATAATTGTATATTCTTATCGACGATTGTAGGGATGCAATTGGGCGCTGTAATGAATGCAATTCAAGGGATAAGTGTGGATATTGTCTTTCTACTCTTCAATGTCTCACTGGCACCGAATCTGGGCCTGCAAGTGGAGCTCCTTGCCCATCTTGGAGCTTCTCCAATGCAACCTGTCCAGGTAAGCCTAAGTTGCTCAGTATCCCTTCCATTTTTGCTTTTAGCGTGCATTACCCGATTTCGATGTTGGTTGTTTTTAATCCCATATTCAAACATGTTTCTACTTGTGTTGCTTCCGCCCCAACCATCACAGTTGTGCCGAATTGTGGAGACTATTTAGATTGCCATGGCTGTTCATCGCAGGATCAGTGCGCTTGGTGTGCAAGCGAGAACCTGTGTACGACTGTTTCAGAGGCATTCTCGCGTGACTGTCGAGGATTGGTATTCGAGCCACCATGCCCGAACAACTACATTTCAGGTATGTTTTTTTAAAACTTATATTGCGTGTTTAAAACTTTAAAACGCCACCTTAGATTTTATTTACCTCTTTCTATTCGGTTGTATATTTTCTTGTATCTATTGAATAACAGAGAATGTAGTGGTGGGGAATCTCGTCGTGAGAGCTGATCCCACGTTCGGGGGCGGAGAATTGAATCTTACAGGCTCAGGCCTCTCGACAGCAGGCAATAAGGTGGACTATCAAATGTCCCTAAATTCTAACGGATTTAATGTCGTTTCTGCTGGTAGCGTGGACATTTTCTCCGGTAATCAATCCGCGTTTAATGGCGTCGGAAGCGACGTGACGGTCATCGCAGGCTCTGGGCTCAGCTCTCAGGGTGGCAGCGGCGGTAGTGTCGTGGTACAAGCCGGTGATGGACAAGGTGAAGATCAGTTCGGAGGTAACATTGGTACCGGTGGAGATGTGCAGCTGTCCGCAGGGAATGCTGTACAGGGCTCTGGTGGTAATGTGCAGCTCCAAGCTGGGTCTTCTATATATGGCATCGGAGGAATCATCTCGATCAAATCCGGAGTCAGCCTTGGTAACGCCACTGGCGCGGTGCGCATATCAACTGCAGAATCAACTGTTGCAAAGAGTGGCGATGTTTCACTCGAATCTGGGTTTTCCAGCAAAGCAACTGGTGCTGTAGCTATAAAATCTGGCGACTCCTCTGAGCAAGCAGGACATGTTACCCTTCAAGCGGGCACCTCTGGCACTAATAATGTCGGTGCTCTCGTTACCATCCGCGCCGGAGACTCACAGGGTCAAACGGGTGGTCTCATCTCAATCATGAGTGGAGCAGGAGGCCCAGGTGCATCGTCGGGATCTATCAACGTGGCCACAGAAGACGCAGCGGAAGTTGGTAGTAGTGGCTCCGTGTATGTTCGCACCGGTGCAGCCATATCTGGAGCGACGGGCTCCATTTCCCTTCTCACCGGATCTACTGAAGATGGTGCAGCTGGAAGCATTGATCTCGCCGTCGGGTCAAGCAACTATCAATCTGGAAGCGATGTCACTATCCGCGCTGGTGATTCCTCGCAATCGCAGTCAGTAGGTGGTTCTATTTCCCTGGTTTCGGGTGAAGGTGACATTGCTGGAGGTGACGTGAAGATTCGTGGTGGCGATGTCACTGATACCGTCGAAGGAGTTGGTGGTGAAGTTGTCATCCAGGGTGGGCCATCTGGTGGTAATGTTCTTCTGGAAAGTGGCAGTGGTACCAACCAAGCGAGCGGTACTGTGTCCATCAAGTCTGGAGACTCTTACGGTGAAAGTATTAGTGGCACCATTCAAATCACCACAGGAACTTCTCAATCGAGCGGTTCTGGGCAACTCTCTATCAACACTGGATCCAGTGCTAGCGGAGATGTTGGTACCATTAACATCCAGCCTGGTGACACCGTTGCAGGCAATGCAGGTGCTGTAAGAATTTCTGGGGGAAAGAACGACGACCTCACAGGTGGTAGCGTATTCATCACGTCAGGAACCTCTGCCACAGGCGTCTCAGGTGATATTCAGTTGCAAACGTCGGACGGCGTGGGCCCCACAGGCTCTATCAATGTCAAGTCGGGTTACTCAGCTTCTGGCAGTTCTGGTTCCATTGACATTCAAACTGGAGCCAGCCCTGGAATTGGGAGTGGTGACCTAACCATTGCCACTGGTGATTCGACTGCAGATGCCGGTAATGTGCTGGTACAAGGTGGTAGCAGTTCTGAGCAGGCCGGTGGCGATGTTTTACTCACAGCTGGTACCGGTGCCTTGTCTGGAGGTTCTATCGTGATTTCCGCAGGCACCGCGCCAGGCAACGGAGCCAGTGGCAACGTCGAAATCTACCCCGGAAGCAGCAGCGATAACTCTGGCGGCTCTTTCAATGTTCAGTCTGGCAGCAGTGAGTTTGGGCCCGGTGGAGACATCTCTCTCCTGTCTGGTAGCAGCATCGCAGCATCCAGTGGATCTGTAAGTATTCTCAGTGCCAACGCCACTGGACAGGGCACGAGCGGCTCTGTTGACATTGGCTCTGGATCATCGACATTCTACGAGTCAGGCTCAGTCAACATCTTCACCGGGTCTTCAACATTGTCGACCGCCGGAAATATTTCCATCGCTGCTGGTACCAGCGCTGCCAGTGATGGTGCGCAGGTGCTGATCGCAAGCGGTGACACGAGTGCCCCTTCTTCTCGTGGTGGCTCTGTCGTTGTCAAGGCAGGAGATGGGACCAATGAAGACCCCGCATACGGTGGCAGTGGTGGAGATGTGATCGTGCAAGGAGGTTCGGCTCTTGGTCAATCACCTGGAGATGCAGGTGGTGCTTTGAAGCTGTACTCCGGAGATGCTACTGTGGGGTTTGGTGGTGCCATTGTGCTCTCCACCGGAGAAAGTGAAGAAGGTTCTTCCGGCTACATGCAGATGATCACCGGGGATGCTGGTGACTCAGGCGTCAGTGGAAATGTCGATATCCTTACCGGCAAATCCTTCGGTGGTACTTCGGGTGGCATCACCCTTGCCACTGGCGATTCCCGAGATGGTGCTTCGGGCGATATCAGTTTGCTTGTTGGCTCCGGAGATGACCAGGACGGAGGTGACATCCTGATCTCTGCCGGTCGAACCACTGCGCAGGCTCACCAAGGAGGCAGCGTCGCAATCTCCGGTGGAGAGGGAGCAAGTACCCAGATCGATGATGGTGGTGATGGTGGTTACGTAACCATCACTGGTGGTGCTGCGGCTGGTTTGAACGCTCTTGACAAGGGTGGTGATGTTGCCCTGGAGGGTGGTAGTGCGTATGCTGGATTCGGGGGTGACGTGCGCGTTACTTCTGGTCCTAGTACCACTGCCTCCTCTGGATCTGTTCTTGTTGAGACCGCCAACGCTGGTTCCGCTGGTGTTTCAGGCAGTATCGACTTGCAGACTGGCACCACCAGCTACGGCGACTCTGGCGTAATCGCGATATCCACTGGAACAGCACGCTCTGGCAGCGGTGGATCCATCAGTGTCGCTGTAGGGGCAGGCAACTCAGGCGATGGAGGTTACATTGCTCTCTCTGCCGGGCAGACTAACGATGCCAAAGGTGCTTACGGAGGTTACGTGTCGGTCACCAGTGGTTACAGCTCCACGACATCTTCAGGCCAGGTCAGCATCAGTTCGGCGGATGCAGGAGCCTTCGGTGTTTCTGGTGACATCTCTCTGCAGACAGGCACGTCTTCTCAGGGCAACACTGGTGCAGTTCACCTTAGCACAGGAATTGCTCGCAGTGGCAGTGGTGGAGACATCCGCATGACTGTCGGGAGTGGCAACTCTGGTGACGGTGGAGACGTGCTGTTGTTTGCAGGACAAGCTACTCAAGCTGCCACAGCTGGAGGCAATGTCGTCATCACTGGTGGTGAAGGAGCAAGTCAGTCTGCAACAGATGGCGGCGATGGCGGCAAGGTTCAGATCGTCGGTGGTACTGCACAAGGCAAAAACGAACACGACAGTGGCGGGAATGTTGAAGTTGCTGGTGGGTTTGCACGTGCAGGGCATGGCGGAGACATTATCATGAAATCCGGCTACAGTATCGAATCTTCTTCTGGCGAACTGCAGCTCTTCACCGAGAATGCCGGAGCTGAAGGAGTGAGCGGTGGTATTTCCTTATCCACAGGTACTTCCAGTGCTGGTAATACTGGGGCGATTACTGTTCACACTGGAGCAGCCCGTAGTGGCAGTGGTGGAGCGATTAAGATTGCTGTCGGATCTGGCAACTCGGGAAGTGGCGGTGACATCAAGCTTGCCGCTGGGAGGACCACGGACTCTGCTTCTGGTGGCAGGGTGTTAATAAGCAGTGGTTCATCATCCGCCACCAGCTCCGGTGACCTTGTCCTAACTACTGCCGACTCGGGTCCCCTCGGCACTTCTGGTTCCATCCTATCCAGCACTGGTCACTCTGCCCACGGAACGAGTGGCAAGTTCGAGGTTACCACTGGTGATGCCATCTCCGGCGCAGGTGGGAACATCGACCTACTCGTCGGCAAGGGCAACTTCGGCGACGGCGGCGACATCGTGGCTGTAGCCGGAGAGTCTTCTGCTGCGGCCGCTGCGGGTGGAAACGTCCTCATTTCCGCAGGAGTGGGCAATAATCCCTCTGTCAGCAATGGTGGAACTGGTGGAGATATCCAGCTTCGTGGTGGTGAAGCGAAAGGTGGAAACCCCTACCTTAACACTGGTGGAAACGTCGAGCTTCTCGGTGGGACATCAGCCGCCAGTAGTGGTGGAGCAATCGTCTTGACTACTGGGGTAGGCACCAAGACCTCCAGCGGTGATCTAAAGCTACTTTCCTCTGATTCCAGCAGTGCAGGTGTCTCCGGATCCATCGACATGTACACTGGAACCTCGGCGCAAGGCAACAGTGGATATGTTGCTATTAATACCGGTTCTGCGAAGAATGGGAGAGGAGGCGACGTAGAAATCTTGGTTGGCTCGGGCAACTCTGGCGATGGTGGTGATGTGTTCATCGGTGCTGGAGAAACGACAGCCAAGTCCAAACAAGGAGGGTTCGTCCAGATTTCCGGAGGCAAAGGGAGCTTCGACGTTCCAGGCTTTGATGGAGGAAGCGGAGGTGATGTGCAGCTCACAGGAGGTGAAGGGAAAGGGTTTGACGCTACAAACCGAGGAGGCGACATTGGCCTCACCGGCGGTCCTGCCAATGAAGGCAGAGGTGGCTCCATTTTCGTAACTTCTGGCGAGAGCCATGGCACTAGCAGTGGAAGCATCGATGTCCATACGGCTGATGCTGGTGAACGAGGCGCATCTGGAAGCATTTCGCTTGGAACTGGGGAGTCTACCAATGGGGACTCGGGCGCTATCGAGATCAATTCCGGGCCTGCTACAGCTGGTAAAGGTGGAGACATTTCGCTCACTGTAGGCGCCGGAAACTCTGGAAAGGGTGGTTCGATTTCTCTTGTATCTGGATCATCTGAGTCAGCTCGTGGAGACGCCGGTGGAGATATTCTCATCACAACTGGTAAGAGTGACGTGGCCTCAAGCGGCAATGTCGCAATCTCCACTGCTGATGCTGGCGCAAGCGCAGAAACTGGATCGATCTCTCTCACTACTGGAACTGCAACAAACGCATTCTCTGGTGACATCACTCTCTCCACTGGCCCGAATACTGATGGCCGAAGTGGAAACGTTGCCATTTCCACGGGCGAAACTTCTGTGGGTGATGGCGGTGATGTGCTGCTGCATGCAGGGCCATCTACCGACACGAGCGCTGCAGGTGGCAGTGTGGTGATTGAGGGTGGTTCTGGTCAGTCACAGTTGGGAGGAAGTGGTGGCATTGTTTCACTAATCGGAGGCAGCTCCGCTTCATACAGTAGTGATGCCTCTGGTGGAGATGCGATGCTTACTGGTGGTTCATCGCTGTACGGAAGCAGCGGTTCCATCCTCATTTCGTCCGGCCAGAGTGAGTTTGCGTCTAGTGGCTCTACCACCATTGCTACAGCTGATGCCGGGTCGCGTGGACAGAGTGGCGAAATACTGCTTCAAACTGGCTCCGCGGCCTCCGGATCTACAGGTAGTGTGCTCGTCACTTCCGGCTCTTCCTTGCATGGAAGTGCCGGGGCTATTTCTTTCATGGTCGGATCTGGCACTTCCGGTGCTGGAGGAAACATTGTCCTCGCTGGAGGTGCTCAAGACGGATCGCTGAGTACAACTGCCGCTGGTGGCTCAGTGTTGATATCCTCCGGCAAATCTTCTCTGTCTTCAAGCGGCGATGTTACCGTCACCACTGCTGACGCTGGGCTTAACGGTGTCAGTGGCTCTCTTCAGCTTAAGACGGGTTTGGCAACATCTGGTGCTGCTGGCAGTATTGAGATTGCCACTGGTGATTCTGTTCACGGAGCTGCTGGTGACGTTAAACTCCAAGTTGGAGACTCTACCGATGCTGTTGGAGGCCAGATTTCTCTCGTCGCTGGTGCTTCTGATTCCCAGGAAGGTGGCGCAGTTGAGCTGGTCAGCGGTCGCTCAGCTGAGAAAAACAGTGGATATGTGTCCATTTCGTCAGGCGACTCTGGCGCCACTGGTGACAGTGGTGCTCTGTTTCTGACATCCGGAACATCTGCCAAGACGTCGGGAGATGTGTCTATTTCCACTGGCAATGCCAACCTGCAGTCTGGCAGCCTGTTTCTTAAGTCAGGATCGTCTGCATCCCTTGGTGGTGGCGATGTTGTTGTTGGGGCTGGAGACACGAGTGGAATCCAACAGGTTGGCGGCACCGTTGACATCTCCGGCGGGTCGAGCCTTAATACTGGACACCAAGCAGGCACCGGTGGTTCCGTGCAGCTGAGTGGTGGAGACTCGGCTGGCCGTAGCACTGAAGACAAGGGCGGTGCTGTGGGAATCGCAGGTGGTGTATCTGCTCACGGCACTGGCGGAGATGTGCAGATCCAGAGCGGCTCTGGTGATGCCGTTGCGAGCGGTTCCGTGTCGATCTCCACTGCGGCTGCAGGACATCGTGGTGTAAGCGGCGACGTCCTGATTGCCACCGGCTCAGCCCAGCTTGCAGGTGCCGGCAGTGTATCAATTGCATCAGGCGATTCTAGCTCCAATAAGGGCGGATCGGTGTTCATCGCAGCAGGCGGGTCAGGCTCTAATCTAGAGGGTGGTGACGTGTTGCTGTCCGCTGGCAATGCTGAGGCCACTGGTGGAAGTATCCGTGTCACCTCCGGTGCAAGCAATGCTTTAGCCAGTGGCAGTATTTTCCTCGCGACGCCTGATGCCTCAACCAGCGGAGGAGTGCAGATGCTCACTGGATCTGCGACTGAAGGTTCTAGTGGCGCCATATCTCTCGGAACTGGAACTGGAGTGGGAGATCGCTCTGGGGATATCAATCTGCTCGTAGGCAGTGCAACCGGTGCCGACGCTGGTTCTATTAAGCTGCAAGCAGGCGATGCCTTGAGTGAGGCTTTCTCTGCAGGTGCAGTGGAGGTAGTGGCGGGCTCTGCGCTGAACAGATTCGGCGGGCAAGCTGGCGAAGTCCGAGTTAGAGGTGGTGACTCCGCAAGTAGCGCTTCCGCTGGTTCCGCTTTAATCTCCGGTGGAAGTTCCGTCGATGGAGCGGGTGGTGATGTACGACTCTCGAGTGGCAGCAGCGTCCACTCTACGTCTGGAGCCGTCGAAATCATTTCAGCCGATTCGCCTGAAGCTGCATCTGGCTCATTTTTCGTGCAATCTGGTGCTTCTGCGGTCGGAAGCAGTGGATCTCTGCTCTTCGCCACGGGCGATTCTGAACGTGGTGTTGCTGGTGATATTGCGCTGCGCAGTGGTGACAGTAAGCATGGAACTGGTGCAGGAATCTTGGTGAAAGCTGGAGACTCTGTCAATGCTGCCGGAGGAAGCATCGAGTTTGCAAGTGGTACCGGAGCTGCTGACGCTGAAAGTGGTAGCATCAACATGAAAACAGCAGATTCGGTGAAGACTTCTGGCTCCTTGTCCTTAGCCACTGGTGATGCGCAAGGCGATTCCGGTGATATCGTACTACAAACCGGCCAATCATCAACCGGCACGGCAGGTGCGGTTAAGATCGTAGTAGGTACCAGCGCTCAAGGTGTAGGGGCTGCCTTCTCCATCAAGGGCGGCGATGCGACGATCATGACAGGTGGATTGGTCTCCATTTCCAGCGGTCGCAGTGAGATGACCACCAGCGGACCGGTCAGCATCCAATCTGCTGATTCGGGTCGTGAGGGTGTCAGCGGTTCCGTGGAACTATTTTCCGGACTGGCACTGGGAGAAGGCTCCTCCGGCAGTGTTTCGTTCCGAACTGGCGATGCCCAACAAGGCGCTGGCGGAGATATTTCAGTGCTAGTAGGTGCCGGGACTGCAGCCGGGGGCAATTTGGATTTAATTGCTGGTGATTCCTCTGATGGCACAGGCGGTTCTGCTTCTGTTAGGGCCGGCTCTGGGGGCACAATCGGTGGAAATGTGTTCGTTACCGGTGGCACTGGGCTCCAGGATGGCGGCGAAGTTGTTATTGCTGGTGGTGCTTCGGACGCCGGAAAGTCTGGTTCCGTAAGTATCAAGACATCAGTTGGCGAAGAGGGATCTGGGGACCTTTCCCTGGAAACCGGTGCATCTTCTGCGGCAAAGACTGGATCTGTCGTCATTGCCACTGGCTCCTCTGGTGGTGACACTGCAGGCTCGATTGCGCTCAACGTCGGTGCCAGTGGCCGTGCAGAAGGAGGAAGCGTCTCCGCTGTCGCCGGAGCTTCCACCGCGGGAAAGGGTGGTGATATCACCCTAACAAGTGGAGCAGGGTCAGTCAGTAGTGGTAATATCGACGTTGTTTCTGCTGATGGACTTGGAAATGCAGTTTCGGGTAAAGTCGCATTTTCTTCCGGTTCTACAACTACAGCTCGTTCCGGTGACGTATCTATTGCTAGCGGGCCAGCTAGTGATGGTGTCGCTGGAAGCGTTACTATCGGTGCAGGACTGAGCGCCCAGTCATCTGGAGCCCAGATCTCACTCGGTTCTAGTGATTCCGCTGGAGGTGACGTTGCTATCACGAGTGGTGAAGCATCAACTGACACAAGTGGAGCAGTCACGATCCAGACTGCCCAAGCTGGCGATGCCACAAGCAGCGGCGGGATCGCGCTTGCAACTGGTGAGGTGACTCGCGATGGTACATCTGGTGGTGTGTCCATCGTCACCGGTGATGCTACCACTGGTTCTGCGGGCGGATTCTCTGTTGGCGTGGGGTCAAGCGCACAGGGCGGAGGCAGCATTTCCATGACCGCGGGATCTTCATCTCATTCCACGGGTGGAAGTGCCTCGCTAACAGCTGGTGCTGGCGGTGTTAGTGGTGGCCGCATTTACATTAATGCCGGGTATGGTGCTGAATCAGGCGGTGCTCTTGAGCTCAGCAGCGGTGGCGCTGTGGATGGTGCATCGGGCGAGATCACTCTGCGCAGTGCCACCGCTGCTGATGAAACCGGCTCTCTCTCCCTTCAAACCGGCGATTCAGTCTCATTAGCAACTGGAGGAATCCAAATTGCCACCGGGGCATCTAGAGAGGGGTCGTGCCGGCTCTATTAACGTGGCTGTAGGTGCCAGTGGAAGAGGTGATGGAGCGGACCTAACTATGTCCGCTGGAGCGTCGTTAAGCGGCGATGGTGGCGTAGTGACGATCGCCAGCGGAAGTGGTGGCGCCAAGAGCTCGAGTGGTGGCATTGACATTAAAAGTGCTGATGCAGCGGCTTTCGGCTCAAGTGGCAGTATTAGTGTCCAGACTGGCGACACCGAAGCTGGCACCTCAGGGGACCTCTCTCTTCGCACTGGACCTTCAGCATTATCCTCTGCAGGATCAATCAGGCTTTCAGTCGGTGAGAGTCAGGTGGAAGGTGGATCCGTCTCGCTTTCAGCCGGTGCGTCAACAACTGCGACAGGTGGTGACATCTCTCTTACTAGTGGAATGGGCTCAAGCCTAGGCCCCCAGCGGTAGTATTGGTATTTCTACAACTGATGCTATTGGTCAGGGGCTATCTGGAGAAATTCGTATTTCCACCGGTGCGACCGAGTTTGGCTCCTCAGGTGACGTATCTATTGCTAGCGGGCCAGCTAGTGATGGTGTCGCTGGAAGCGTTACTATCGGTGCAGGACTGAGCGCCCAGTCATCTGGAGCCCAGATCTCACTCGGTTCTAGTGATTCCCGCTGGAGGTGACGTTGCTATCACGAGTGGTGAAGCATCAACTGACACAAGTGGAGCAGTCACGATCCAGACTGCCCAAGCTGGCGATGCCACAAGCAGCGGCGGGATCGCGCTTGCAACTGGTGAGGTGACTCGTGATGGTACATCTGGTGGTGTGTCCATCGTCACTGGTGATGCTACCACTGGTTCTGCGGGCGGATTCTCTGTTGGCGTGGGGTCAAGCGCACAGAGCGGAGGCAGCATTTCCATGACCGCGGGATCTTCATCCCATTCCACGGGTGGAAGTGCCTCGCTAACAGCTGGTGCTGGACAAGACGGAGGCAATCTAAACATGGCAGCTGGAAGCGGTGCTTCCTCTGTAGGTGGAAGCATTGGTCTGATCTCTGGAGCATCTGCTGCTGCCGCTTCTGGAAACGTAAACCTCGCTTCGGCTTCTGCTACCTATGGCAGTGGAACTGTAACCATCAAAACGGGTGACTCTGAAGTCGCTCCTGCTGGCAATGTCGAGCTTCATAGCGGTTCATCCGAGCGCAATACAGCCGGATCCATATCCCTGCTGGCGGGGGCCAGTGGCTCTGGCCAAGGCGGCGGAGTTTCCCTGAAATCCGGTGTCGCTGTGCAATCTTCTGGTGGGGACGTTTCCATCAGCACCGGTACTGGATCTGTAGCTAGTGGCGACGTTGCAATTTCTACGGGCAGTGCTGCAGGCCAGGCTGCCAGTGGTGGCATCTCCCTGATGACAGGATCTGCAGCGCTTGGTGACTCTGGGCCTATCAACATCGCCAGCGGTAATTCTGAAAATGGTGCTGCTGGATCTGTGGTGATCGCCGCTGGATCTTCTTCTGGCCAGCAAGGTGCAGATATCGCCCTGCATGCTGGTGCCAGTACCGAAGATGGTGGTATGTTGTCCATTGCATCTGGTGCTGCGTTGGAAGCGAATTCTCGCTCCGGTAATGTCGAAATCGGATCTGCAGCTGGTGCGGTTAGTGGCGCGGTAACCCTCTCCTCCGGCTCTGGTGAAGTCGCAGCAGGTGATGTGTCCCTCCTCACAGGTGTGGTGCAAAACACTGCAGGGGCTTCATCCGCTGGAAGTATTGTGCTGGGAACTGGATCCACGAACAATGTCGAATCCGGTGATGTTGTGCTTTCAACGGGGCAATCCGCGCAGAAAAGTTCCGGTGATATTATTCTCAGCACCGGCGAGGGCCGGGGTGGCGGATCAGTCACTGTGCAGACAGGGGTAAGTACTTCGACGGAATCAAGCGGTGGGTTCACGGTGTCCACTGGAGACGGTGTCGGTGAAACTGGGGCCATCCTGCTAACCACAGGAGATTCTGCCAAGGGTGCCGCAGGAAGTTTCTCTGTCAAGCTGGGTGAATCGGATTCACTGTCTGGCAGCGGTTCCATCATGCTCACTGCCGGTGCTAACGCAGAACACACTGGCGGGGCAGTCGCTATCGCATCTGGCTCTAGTACCCTCGCATCAAGTGGGAAGGTCTCTCTCGAGTCTGCGACATCCTACGGGTCTGGTGAGGTGGCATTGAAATCCGGGGTCGCCAGTGGTGCATCGTCTGGCAGCCTTCAACTTGCGACGGGTGACTCTGAGACTGCTTCGTCGGGTAGCGTCTCGATCAGCACCGGTGACGGCTCCAAAGCGGGAAGCATCAACGTACATGTCGGGACGTCCACAGACACTGATGGGGGCTCCATTTCCCTTAACGCCGGTGATAGTGTTACTGGTATTGGTGGAGATGTATTGCTTTCGTCGGGTAAGTCGGAGCTTTCTTCCTCGGGAGCTGTATCCATCCAATCGGCGGACTCATCGATGTCTTCTGGCAGTGTTGCCATTGAAACGGGCGATGCTGAAGCCGGTAGTGCTGGTGGTATTGTTATGAAAGCTGGTGGCTCTACCTCAGCGGGTGCGTCGATCGATGTCCGCGGAGGTGATTCCACGGGCGCATCTGCTGGTAGCGTTTCTTTATCAGGGGGCACGGGTTTGAAGTCTGGTGGGGACCTCAATCTTTCTTCTGGTAAAGGTATCGAGCAGAGCGGGTCTGTATCTATGCGCACACAGGACGCGACCGCAGGCGGTGCCAGTGGGAATATTGAAGTTGTCTCTGGCTCTGCGACGCTGGCCAGCGGATCATTGGAACTTCGCACTGGTGATTCCACAACTAGCAAAGCTGGGGATATCATCATGTCCTCTGGTGCAAGTGCTGGTGACTCTGCCTCAAATGTGCTCATCACTGCTGGAGGTTCGACCGTTTCTACAGGTGGCGACGTCCTGATATCTGCTGGAGCTGGCGCGATGTCTGACGGATCGGTTACTTTGTCCTCGGCCTCGGGGGATGACCAGGTTTCCGTCTCGGACAGCTCTATAAGCATTTCCGCGGGCAAGATGTCCGGCTCTATCTCGCTGACTGTTCCCCTCGATAATGAAGAAGCATCGACTACATCTGTGATCGGCTTCGGCTTTACTGGTAATAACGGGCGTGAAGACTTTGCTCTTCGAGTGCAGTCCGTGCGCAACATCGATGGTGAGGTCCAGCCTCGAATTATCGCCACTGCCCCAATGCAGGTAACATCCATCCTGAAATCTGCTGACAGCAGAATTAAGACCGACATCGCGAGCGTAGATGAAGACGCTATCCTGCAAAAGTTCAAGGACGTTCAGATCCGCAGCTACAAGTATACCGACGAGTGGCGTGCCGCTGTGAATGAGCTCTCCTCAAGCGATCAGCTCCGCGGTGTGGTAGCCCAAGAGCTTGCGGAGGTGTTCCCGGAATATGTCAACATCATCCCTGAGTTTCAACTTAATGATAAAAGTGGAGCGTCGCTGAAAGACTTCCACGAGGTTGACCAGACAGGCTTGCTCATGGATCTCATCGCTGCGGTACAAGCTCAGTCACGTCGATTCTCCGTTGACGAGAACTCCTCAGCAAAGAGTGGTGATGTAAAGCTCAGCAGCTCCGCCTGGAACGAAGTGTTCGGTGGCACGAATGCAATGTCATCCGGCTCCGTTGCTGTTCGCACTGGTGACGCTCAACTTGGAGATACTGGATCTGTCGCCATATCTACTGGATCCAGCACCTCTGGCTCGGCGGGAGATGTTGCGCTCAATGTAGGCAACAGCGGGTCGGGTAATGGCGGTTTAATCTCCCTTCACAGTGGTTCAACCAGTGACGCCTCTGCAACCGGTGGGGCTGTAAATGTCCGCAGCGGGTCTGGGGTTTCCCGCTCTGGGGATGTCGCCATATCTTCCGCTGACACGAATACGGCACCCGCAGAGGCTATCGCGCTTCGCGCAGCGACCATGCCTCTGCGGGTGACGTTATTGTGTCTGCAGGATCAAGTGGAGAGCACCCTGGCGCTGCGACTCTGATTTCCAGCGGCATGTCTGACTCGGCCCAAGGAGGACTGTTATCTGTTCAGAGTGGGTCCGGATCAGTTGGCGGCACCATCAACATTGTGTCAGGTGCGGGAAGTGCTGGATCTGGTGGAGATGTTGCTTTATCGGCTGGCCAGGGCAGCACCGATGGTGGTTCGGTGCAGATCGAAGCAGGTGCTGCGAGTGCAGGTGTTGGTCGTGGTGGATCAGTTTCTGTTCTTGGAGGACAAGGACTCAGTGGTGTCACCGATGGCGGTGATGCCTTAATTGCTGGCGGGTTCTCTGACAACGGAACGGGTGGATCGGTGACTATTAGTGGAGGAGGATCCAAAAGGGGAGAATCTGGATCAGTTGTGCTTACAACTGCGTCCTCAGACCACGCATCAACGGGTTCCATCTCGCTGTCCACAGGCGATTCTTCTACAGCATCTGCTGGCGATATTCTGCTGCATGTTGGATCTAGCGCGTCGAACGAACGTGGGTCTTCAGTTGAGCTCAGCGCTGGATTTGGCTCTACTGGTGGTTCTGTCCAGATTGAATCCGGTCTTGGTTCTGATGGAGGATTGGTGTCAATCGTTGGAGGGTCAGAGACCTTAGTCACAACCTCTGCATCAGCAGATCATGCCAGTGGCTCCATAAACATCGACAGTGGTACGACAGGCACTGAAAACTCTGGACAGATTCGCATTGCTTCAGGGGACAGTGAAGCCGCTGCTAGCGGTAGCATCGCCATTCAAGGCGGAACAAGCGCTTCTCCCTATGGTGCTGATGTAACCGTCAAAGCTGGTGACAGTACTCTTCCTCTCGGCGGTGGCCTGGATGCTAAATCTTCTGGTGGCTCGCTTGAGCTTTCTTCTGGATCGGGCTCCGTTGGCGGTACTGTCTCAATTAAGAGTGGTGACGGTATTGCTGGAGCTGGTGGAGACCTGAGCTTTTCGGCCGGTTCGGGCACAGCCGAGGGCGGTGGAGGGTCTGTGACTGTATCAGGTGGTGACTCTATAGGAGCGGGCAATGGTGGAGGCCTCTCTCTCAAGGGTGGAGAGTCACTCACCGAGGCATCGACCGGAGGGGCGGTTACTATCGATGGTGGCCTTTCAGCAACCAGCAAGGGGGGTGCTCTTACAGTTGCATCCGGTTCCTCTATCGATGGTGGTAGTGGATCGTTGTCCATCTCCACCCCTTCCCAGTTTTCAGACAACCTCGACCTCAAGGAGGTTGCCTCTAGCACTGGCAGCATCGAAATAATCACAGGATCTCTGAAGAAAGGTACATCTGGGAGCGTTAGCATTGCATCTGGAAATGTTGTCAATGGTGTCGCGGGTTCTATTTCCCTGAAAGCGGGTGATTCTGGTGACGGGGTGTCAATCACTAGTGTCACCGAAGACTTCGGAGGCTCCGTTGATATTGCTGCTGGGCAGGGTAGCAACGCTGGCTCCGTGTCTTTATCGGCGGGTGTTGCCATCGATGATCTGCTAAACAACAAGCGCGCTGAGGGGGGATCTTTCTCTGCCATGGGTAGTGCAGCAGCATCCATTGTCACAACTAACTCAGATTTTGACAGTGGAGATGTTGCTCTGCGATCGGGTCAAGCAACACTTTCGTCCGGTACAGTTTCGATCACCACGGGCGATGCCGAGGACGGGGCTGCGGGTTCCATCTCACTCAGCGGAGGAAGGTCTGGCTCTGTAGCAGGTGGGGACGTGTCAATCTCGTCTGGCGATTCATCGTCACCTTCGGGGGTGGGGGGCCAGCTCTCTCTGGCGGCTGGAGATGGTGCTATTGGTGGTGACCTACGCATCTCCAGCGGCAGAGGATCCTCCCGTGCCGGTGGAGATGTTACCATAAATGCTGGTGACAGTAGCGGCGAGTTTTCCGCTGGAACTGTCACGATCCAAGCTGGAAACTCCCCTGGGGCTGGCGCCGCTGGTGATCTTTTCTAGTTGGTGGAAGCAGTTCTGCTGGTGAATTTGAAGGTGGCACGGTCAGCATTGAAGGAGGTGGGTCTGCCTCTGGACCCGGAGGCCCTGTTCTTATTTCGGGCGGATCGAGCCTGAAAGGTTCAAGCGGTTCTGTTCGCATTCAAACCCCATCTCCAAGTCAGCGTGATCCGGCAGACCACACCAAACTTTCGGGTAGCGTTGTAATCGATACCGGTTCTGTAGACTCGGGAACAACTGGGTCGGTGTTCGTTTCCACTGGAAGCGTCAATGAAGGCGAAGCCGGTTCTGTTATCATTGCTGCTGGGGATGTGCTGTCTAACTCTGCTGATAGTCTTGCCGGTTCGATCAACTTGTCAGGCGGTGCAGGAACGAACGGAGGGTCCGTTGGTATCAGCTCCGGACCAGGCGCCGAAGCGGGCTTGACGTTGAAGGGCACCAAGGCTGTAGATATAGGCACTTCTGACTCAACTGGAAACAGCGGCGACGTTACAATCGCCAGTGGAAGCGGTCTGCAGTCTGGCGATGTAACCTTTATGACTGGAGACAGCAACGGGGGTACTGCGGGTTCTATTCAGTTTTGCCAGGATCCAGTTCATCTGAGACTGGAGCAGATGTTTCCATCCGCGCAGGTGACTCTACGGCTGTCACGGGGACTGGTGGAAGCCTGACCCTGTCCTCCGGCTCTGCGGCAGAAGGTGGCGACGTCTTGGTAGCTGCAGGGCAGGGCACAGCACGCAGCGGGGGTAGCTTGACTCTCAATGCTGGAGATAGCGTCGGAACTGCCCAAGCAGGTTCAGTCTTTGTTGCTGCCGGTGCGAACTCTGCTAACGGTCAGACAGGCAATGTCATTATATCCGGTGGCGAGGCTGGGAACGCTCAAAGCGGTGGGGATGTCTCCATCTCTGGTGGTGCATCTCAAAGTGGAGAGGGAGGTTCCTTGTTCTTATCAGGTGGCGTGAGTTCTTCTGGCTCAACTGGGTCGGTCATGCTTACCACAATGGATGTCGATGGCGGTGATGTAACGGGCAATATCGATATCGCAACCGGTGATGCGACAATCGGGAACTCCGGAAGTGTTAATCTGGCTAGTGGCAGAGTAAACTCTGGAGTTGCTGGATCTATTGTGCTCTCCGCGGGTAGCAGTGGTGATTCGAGTTCCATTAGCGAAAGGAGCGACAATGTTGGTGGATCTGTTCAGATATCTGCTGGCAGTGGCTCTCAGGGTGGTTCAGTCATTTTAAATGCTGGTCC
>CAXIWF010000530.1:0-37094 GCA_964036045.1 Eutreptiella sp. 'Long Island Sound 2002' | reverse complement strand
AATCGTACGGCCACGGCCAATCCTTGCCGTGTCGACGCGCCCAGTAGTTGGTGCGCGGACGGTTGAGCAGTTCGATGAACCGGGTTGGGATCTGACCGCCGCCGTTCCAGCGCTCGTCGATGATCAGGCCCTCTTTGTCGATCTGGCCGTAGAACTGGCGGAACAGGTCGTTCTGGCCGTCGACGCCGGTGTTGGGCACATAGATGTAGCCCACCTTGCCGTTGGTCACCTCATCGACGTAGCGACGGTTCGTTTCGATCCAGTCGCGATACCGCAGGTCCGTGTCCGAGGACATCGGCTTGAGCACGATCTCACGCTGGTTTTCCGAACCCCACGTGGGCTGATCGCTCACCGTCAGGACCGTGGTCTTGCCGGCGGTATCGATGAGCGCCGCGTAGATGTCCTTGTCGGTGTCGACCTCCATGCCGTTGATCGCGAGCACGTAGTCACCAACGGAGACATCGACTCCGGGCTGGCTCAGCGGTCCACGCGCGTCGGCGTCCCACGCCGCACCTTCGTAGATGCGCGTGACGCGATACGCCTCGTTGCCCTCTCCGTCGGTATCGACGGCGAAGTCAGCGCCGAGCAGCCCGACGTTCATCATCGGCTGCGACTCGCCGTCGCCGCCCCAGTAGTAGGCGTGGCCGACGTTGAGCTCTGAGATCATCTCCCGGATCAGGAAACTGACATCCTCGCGGGTGGTGCAGTCGGGAAGCATGGCTGCGTAGCGATCGTAGACGCCTTGCCAATCCACGCCGTGCAGGCCCGGATCGTAGAAGAACGTCCGCTGGATCCGCCACGCGTCGCGGAGCAATTGCTCCCATTCCTCACGCGGATCGACCTTGGCCTTCATCGAGTTCGTCGGTGCGGGCTTCGACAGCGATTGCCCTGGCGCGGCGCTGACGACGGCGGGGCCGGTCTGGCTGAGCACCGCGAGCTTCTTGCCGTCGCCGGACATCGAATACCCGCCGACACCCGAAACCACGTTCTTCACGCTTGGGGAGTCTTCTGAGATGTCGATCAGCTTGATCGCGGGCACCTGCTCGCCCATGGACATGAACAGCAGCTGGTTACGATCGTTGACCGAAAGGCCGCCGTACACGCCGGGCGGGACCGGGAGCATCATCGCGCGGGACTCGAAGCCCTCGAGGTCGATGACGACCGGTTCGTCCGCCGAGTCGTCGGCATCGGCGCTGCCGAGTTCATCGTCGGACAGTTCGCGCGTGGTGCGCGTCACCGACCAGGTTCCGGAGACTCCCATCTCAACGAGCTCCCATGTCCCGGAGAGCGTGTCGCCATCGACAGTTCCCTTGAGGATGGAGGTCATCCCCTGTTCGGTCGACTTCGAGTAGAACTCGCCGGTCGCTGCGTCGAAGCGCAGCTCGCCGTCGAAACTATCGCTCTCGCCCATGACCTCGGCGGTGCCGGTGATGTTCCCGTCCTTGTCGATCAGGAAGGTCAGACCGAGCGGGATGGTGTCTTCGGGCATACCGATCGCCGCGAAGCCGGTCATCGTCCCGCTCCACTTGCCGAAGAGGGGGTGCTCGGTGTCCCAATTGCTGTCGGACGCTTCGGCGTCTTCGTCCTCGTCGTCCGACGCTTCGTCCGACTCGGTGTCAGCGTCGTCCTCGGTCGCGTCGGACTCTGACTCGTCCTCGTCTTCCTCCCAGGTCTCCTCGTCGAGTTTCATGAGCATGGGGTTCTCGACTTCAGAGTTCAGCGGGACGGCCAGGATTCGGTGACTGTCGGGGTAAATAAAGGTGGAGTCGATCGTGGAGTACTCAGGGGCGAAGTTCATCGCCGACACGAAGTACAGGAACTCGCCCTTGCGATCGAACGCGGGGCTCACAGCGCTGAAGAAGCCTTCGGTCACCTGATGCAACGCGTCGTTGTCGATGTCGTACAGAAAGACCGCGTTGGCACCGGAGTCGAGTGCGAGCGCGGTCGCGATCCACTTGCCGTCGTGCGAGAAGGAGATCGATGGCGTGTTGGCCCACTCGTCCTTGAACATCTCCCGGTGCTCGCCGGTCTCCACATCCAGCAGGTACGCCGCGCCGGAGTTGTCGGTGAAGACAATGTGCTTCGAGTCCGGCGAGAACGAATCGAGATAGCGCCAATCCGAGCCGCCGGAAGTCAGCTGTCGCGTTTCACCTTTGCCGTCCGACTGCGTGATGTAGACCTCGTACTCGTCTGTTTCGTCCGACACGTAGGCGATCCAGCGCCCGTCCGGCGACCAGATCGGGTTGCGCTCGGCGACGCCGCTCGTGCGGGTCAGGTTCCGGGCGATGCCCTTGTCGGCTTCGGCGGGAAGGGTCCAGATATCGCCGCGTGCTTCGACGACGACCTGCTTGCCGGTTGCGGAGACCGATCCGCCTGCCATGTAGTTCGAGAAGTCGATCAGGCGCGGGCGCAGCGTGGGCCGATCGCCGGGGATCGTGACCTCGACGGTCTTTGTGCGGTTGTTTGACAGATCGAGCAGCACCAGATCTGAGCCGAGCTGGTAGACGATCTCGCCGCGATTGCGCGGGCCCGGCCCCATCGATGGGAACTTGATGTCGTACTCGGTTGAATTCGTGATCTGCGAGCGTTGCCCGCTGGCGACATCGTACTTCCAGATGTTCAGGCGGTGCTCGGGACCGGCGTCGGAGAGGTAGTACACGCTCTTCCCATCCGGCGACCACATCGGCTGGGTGTCGGTGCCATCGAAGTCGGTCATCCGGACCGACTCGTAGGTCTCAAGGTTGAGCAGCCAGATGTCCGACGCCATGCCGCCGCGATAGCGCTTCCAGGTGCGCATGTCACGGTTCTGCGGCGTGTACGCGAGCCATTTGCCGTCCGGGCTGATCGTGCCGGCCGAGCCGTAGGGGACGGGGATCCGCTCGGGCGCCCCGCCGTCGGCGGACACGGTGAACATCTGCGGTGCCCGGGTCATGCCGGTCATGCCGCTCGAACTGAAGATCAGCGACTCGCCGTCTGGAGTCCACTCCGAGAGCATCTCGCCCGCCGGGTGATAGGTCAGGCGCTGCGCGGTCTCGGCGGGGTTTCCGCCGTCGAGCTTGATCAGATAGAGATCCCGTCCGCCCTCGTAGTTGCCCATGAACGCGAGCGAGTTGCCGTCGGGGCTGAAGCGGGGGAACACCTCGGCGCCAGGGGGCGACGCGACTTTCTGGGCAGTGCCTCCGTCTCGCGGCACGAGCCACAGGTCGTTCGCGTAGGCGAACACGATGTGCGTTCTCGAAACGTCGGGGAATTGCAGGAGCGTCGCGTCGGGCTGAATCTCTGACGAGAGACCGACGGGCGCGGTGGCCAACACCGATGCCGCCACCAGCGCGGCCGGGGTCCAAACGTGTTTCATGATTGTCCTCATCTCCAGAAGAGTGCGGGGGCACCACGATGGCACCCCCGCGACTTGGTTGGGAACGCGGGTCGCCGGATTACAGGCGACCGAGCATTTCGCGAACCGCGGCCTCGATCTGCTCGTCGGCCTCCGACGATTCCGCCTCAGGCGTCTGCTCGATCACGACATCGGGCATCGCACCGTTGTTCTCCATGTCCGTGCCGTCGAGCAGATACCAGCCGCGGAACGGCTGGCGCACGCGTGTGCCGTCGACGAGTGTGAATGCGCCGGTCGAGATGACGCCTCCGTACGTCTGCTGGCCGACGAGGGTGCCGCGTCCGAGCGTCTTGAACGCGTGCGAGACGATCTCGGCGTTCGAGAAACTCTTCTCGTTGCACATCATCGTCATCGGCTTGGTGTAGCGCTGGATGAACAGACGGTCGCGGGGGTATCCGTCGGTGTAGGACAGGTCGGCATTGCGGGCCACTGTGTAGGCGTGTGGCTGAACCATGATCGAGGACAGCACGAGATCGGCGGTGGACCCGCCGCCGTTGTTGCGGACATCGACGATGAGCCCGTCCTTGCCGTACGCCGCCGCGAACAGGTCGCGCTCGAATTCCTCGAGCGAAGACATGTTCATTCCACGGATGTGCAGGTAGCCGATGCGGCCGTCCGAGAGCTCTTCCACGAGCGCGCGCCGGTCGAGCTGCCACTGGTTGTAGCGGAGCCCGCTCTCCTGGCCGTACGAGATCGGTGTGACGAGCAGGTTGAGCTCGACCATGCCATCCTCGACGCGGTCCGCCAACGCCTCACGGCGATCGTCGGCGAACGACTCGAGGGGGCGACGAACCGTGATCACCGTTTCCTCGCCGATGCGGCCTCGCAGCAGTTCCTCGTAGGAAGTCAGCGGATCGACATCCACGAAGTCCACCATCACAATGTGATCACCTTCGCGCAGGGCCATCGTGCCCGTCGAAACCGGCGACTGGTGCAGGACACGATCGACGCGGATCGCGTCACCGAGATGGCTGTAGTCGATGCCGAGGCGTCCGTTGGAGACACGCACATCCGATGACACTCGGTCCGACGGGTAGACGCCGAGGTGCGAGCCGTTCAACTCGCCGAGCAGTCGCGACGCGACATGCGCGAACTCGTCGGCCGTGCGGGCCTTGGTTGCCAGATCCGCGTAGCGCTCGGTCAACGCGTCCCAGTCGAGGCCCTTCATGTCGTCGTGGTAGAAACTCATGCCGAGCGTTCGCGCAGCGTCTTTGAACTTCCATTTGGACTGCTCGGCGAGGTCGATCCGCATCTCGTGGGAGATCGGATGGGTCGAGTCGCCGCCGCCCGAGGCGTTCACTGACCGCGCCTGTCCGCCGCTGACGAGGACGATCTTTTTGCCGTCGTGCGAGAGTTGCTGGACACTGCCGGAACCGGTCAGGCGCTTGCGGTCCTGCCCCTTCCAGTCGACCGACCAGATGCCCGACGAACCGTCGACGACACCGGAGAAGACGAAGCGGTCTGCCGCGGGCGTCATCTCGAGGTTCCACTCGGAACCATCGAGCCAGGTCATCCGATCGAGACGGAGGTACGCGGTCTTCAGGTCCTCGTGTGTGAACGGTTCGTCCCCCTCGGCTTCGGTGCGCTCGTATTCGCCAGCCTCATGCTTCGTACGCAGAGCTTCGAAGTCGATCGCGTCAACGGGCTTGATCTTCTTCGCGGCATCCGAAGCCGCCTCATAGTACGCCTCAAGGTCCTTTCCGCGCAGCGAGGTCAGATCGGGATCGAGGTACACCCGGAACACGTCGTTCTGGTTGTCGTTCCGTCCGGAGACGAACGAGAGGATCTTCCCGTCGTGGGACCAGCGCGGCATGTAGTCGTTGTCCGGGTGCATCGTGATGTTCACGGGCTCAAAGCTGCCATCGACCGGAGCCACGTGCACATCGGTGTTGAAGTCCATGTCGTTGATCGCGTAGGCGACGTACCGCCCGCACGGCGACATACGCCACTCGGAGCGCATGTCCCAGGTTTCGATCAGCACCCGCTCCTCGCCCGTAACCAGGTCGTGGATCATCACATCGCTCATGTCGCGGGTGAAGGTCAGCCGTGTACCGTCCGGGGTCGGCATCACGCGGGCATCGTTGTGCTCGCTCTGCAGCACCGCCGAGATCTCGAAACGCATCGCATCGTGCCAGCGGCTCGGATCGAGGTGGGGGGGCGTGTCTTCGGCGGTCTCGTCGGACTCTGCGGGCTCCTCGGAATCCTCCGTCTCGGGGGCCTCGGCCGCCTGCGCGGCCGCTTGCCGGCTCGCGGTCCAGGTGCCGCTCATCCCCGCTCCCGGTGCGTCCCAGCTTCCGCTCATGGAATCGCCTTCGACGGTTCCCGTCAGGATCGTCGGACCGCCCTCGATCGTGAACTCCGCGCGGATCGAGCCGGTCGTGGCGTCGAACTCCGCAACAGAACTTGTGAAGCTGCCGCCGAGCGTGTCGATGGTGACGGTGATCTGCCCGTCGCTGCGCGTGAAACGCAGCGTCATCGGGATGACATCCTCGCCACCGGTCATCTGGGCGACCCCCGTCGCCTGCCCGCTCCAGTCTCCCGCCAGCGGGCCTGACGGTCCGTCGTCTGCAGTGGGTTCATCGGCCTCGGGTTCGTCGGGAGCAGCACCGACGCCCTCGATTCCCTCATCCCCGAGGGTCTGCTTGAGAGCCTCGCGCAGCTCCGAGCGGGTCAGCGTGACCGTTGCGGCGTAGATGCTCTGCGTTCCGTCCGCGTCGGAGACGAAGTACAACCGATTGCCGTCGGGCGACCACGCGATATCCGTTTCGCGAGCATGGTTGTTGGTGATGCGGCGCGTCGGGCTGTCGTCGTCTACGTTGCGCACAAACACTTCGCCGTAAGCGATGTACGCCATGACCTGCCCATCGGGCGAAAGTCGAGCCTCGGAGACCTCGCGACCGATCTGCTTGATCTCGTAGTTTGTCAGCTCGTCCTCCGGAGCCGTGATGCGAAGCGCGACTGGCGTCGCGTTCGTGCGAGAGAGGTTCAGGCTGTACAGCGTGTCCCAGACGTGGAGCACAACATCCGAGCCGTCCTCGGAAACCGAGAACGACTGCACATCGATTCCATCGAAACTCGTAAGCCGCTTCGCCCGAGCATCGGGCTGGCCGAGATCGATGGTGTAGAGGTTGACCGTGTCGAGTTCACGATCGCTCAGGAAGAGGATCGTGTCGGAGTCCGCCCAAGCGGGCTGGCCGTCGTTGCCGGTCCACTCGGTGATCTTTGTGAACTCGCCGCTGCCGCCGTGCGCCGGATCGGAGTAGACCCACACGTCCCGAGCGTCCGGTCCGCGGTAGTGGCGCCGGTCCCAGTCCGAACCGCCGCGTTCGAACGCGATGTGCTTTCCGTCCGGCGAGACCGCGGGCATGTTGCCGAACGCGTCGTGTACGCGGGTGATCTCACCGCCGTGGATCGAGACGCTGTACGGTCGGAGTCCGCGGTAGACGTCACCCTCGCGTGAGGCGTGCCCGAGGACCCGCGTGCCGTCGTGCGAGAAGTCGGTGATCCCGAAGCTGCGATCAGACTGCGTGACCTGACGGATGTTCGTCCCGTCGGGATTCATAAGGAAGACGTTGGTGTAGCCGTCGCGATCTGACTCGAACGCGATCGACTGGCCGTCCGGCGACCAGGTGCTTCGGTGCTCGTTCATCGGGTGGGATGTCAGGCGCACAGCCTGAAGCGTGCCTTGGGCGTTACCGCCGTTACGCTTCGGCAGGGGCGCTTTCCAGAGGTCGCCGCGCCAGGAAAAGACGACTTCGGAACCGTCGGGGCTGATCGCCGGGAACCGAGGGAGGTCGACGTTTCCGGATGCCGCCAGAAGCGAACTCGGGAGCAGGAGAGCCAGAGACGCGGCAGAGAAAGCACGGGCGACGGACGTTGAACGCATGAATACCTCCGGTATGGACAGACAAGCGGCCCGATCAAGGCACTGATCGCGACCGAGTCTCGACTATACCGGCCCGTTTCCTCGGCGTTTCCGGACCGTCGGCATTCTCCGGAGAACGTTCGGCGCACACGAAAACCGCACGCGGGCTCTCGCGAGCGGGCGTGCGGTCGTTTGATCGGGTGTGGTGGGGCCTAAGTCGTGAAGCGACAGGCTGTTAGGCGACCAGGGCGTTGGCGCGCTCAATCTCCTGGATGACCTGGCGGACCTGAAACGGCTTCTTGAGGAAGCCGTCGAAGCCTTGGGAACGCAGCGCCATCGCCTGTCCGTCCGTCAGCTTGCCGCTCATCGCGACGACCCGGGTGATCGCCAGATCGTCCTGGTTGCGGACGAAGCGAGCAACCGAGGATGCATCGCTGTCGCCGATGTGCAGATCCAGCAGGATCACGTGCGGCCGGAAGCGTTCGCATTCGAAGCCGGCCTCGAAACCGTTGACCGAGACCCGGACTTCGTAGCCCGCCTGCTCCACAAGGACACGCTGGAGGGTCTCGACGATCTCGCGCTCATCGTCGACGACGAGCACGCGCGGCTTGCCTGAATGCACCCCGTCCATCGGGATGCCGTGGTCTTTCATGAACTGAATCAGGCTCGCAACCGGGATGCGCCGGTCCTTGGAACCGGGAATCCGATATCCCTTGATCTGGCCCGAATCGAACCATTTGCTGACAGTCCGGGGAGCGACGTTACAGATCTTGGCCACCTCACCCGTCGTGAGGACGTCTTTATCGAGCAGTCCCATGGTCGTGGATCCCGTTCTCTTCTCGCGTGGTGCTGAGGGCCGTCGATCACAGACTCGCCGGCACAGACCTGCTCATCGGTCCATCCGGAGGCCGCTTCACGCCGTCAGGTGAGAAGGTGCGCAATTTACGCCTATCCGAGGGGAGGAAACCGGAAGCGTCCCAACCCATCTGTTGCGCCGGTTGCTCCTCGCCGCCCCCCGATGAACTACGAACGGACGGAATCTGGGCGGTTTTCGGCCGCGATCGGCTTCCGGCTCTCATTGACACTTCGAAGCGAATCCGCGTAGATTGCGGAACTCGCGGGCTTTCCCCGCCGGATAGAAACCCCACCGGGCCGGCCCGTGCCCCCGGACATACTGACTGAACCCCCCGGATTGCTGTTCGTCGCTGAGCGGCGGCGGATCTCAACAGTTTCAGCACCGATAAGAGGAGCAGCCTGTGGCCCTGTTCGTGAACGCGTCTTCTACCGTTGCCCGCCTGGCCGGAGCGGCCACCCTCAGCATGGCACTGATCATGAGTGCCTCGGCCTCGGCGCAGAGCACGCCTTCGAACGCGGAACTGCTCGACGACTTCAACTTCTTCGTCAACACCGCCAATGTTGAACTCGCGCTCGCCAACGCCCGAGCGCTGCTCGATCGCGGTCTGACTCCGGAGGAGTTTCTCGGCGTGGTCGAAGATTCTGCCCAGCTCGAATCGCGGTTTGAGGCGGCGTACCTTCGGGCTCTCCGGTACGAAGAGCTCGATGACCTCGCCGCCGAATTGTACGAGTTGTATGAACAAGGCCGGCGCGCGCGATCGCGGGATATCGATGAGATCGACCGCAACATCGCCCTGCTCACGGGGAACGCCCGAGCCAAGCAACTCGCCCGCGGTCGCCTTATTCAGGCCGGCGAGTACGCCGTGCCGTCCCTGCTCGCACCGCTGATGCAGGACGGTGATCGTCTGCTCCAGAGCGAAGCCCAGCGCCTCCTGATCGACATGGGGCGTGACGCGGTCAAGCCGCTCGTCGCTGCTCTGCCCGGTGTCTCTCCGAACGTTCAGGAGAAGATCTGCCTGGTCCTGGGCTCGATCGGCTACGACATGGCGATCCCGTACCTCGCGGACCTCTCCTCGAGCACGAGCCTCGACACGGTGCGCAGCGCTGCGGACCGGGCGATTCGTCGAATCCACGGCTCCAACGCACTCGCCCAGCCGGTGTCGACCCTCTACCGCGAACTCGCCAGCGACTACCTGAGCGAGTCGCCCAGCCTCACCAGCTTCCCCGGTGAGACGCACCAGCTCCTCTGGTCGTTCTCGCCGTCGCTCGGGCTCCAGCCCACTGCCATCTATACAGAGGTCTATCACGAGGCCATGGCCATGCGTCTGGCCGAGCGGGCTCTGACCCTGAACGATTCGGATTCGGAAGCGGTCGCGGTTTGGCTCGAAGCGAACTTCAGCCGCGAACTCGATCAGCCCGAGGGCTATGACAACCCGGCGTACGCTTCCAGCCGTCGCGACGCGCAGTACTACGCGGTCGCCGCCGGTTCCACCCCGGTCCAGCTCGCCCTCGGCGAGGCGCTGAACTCCCGCGACACGGTGATGGCCCGCTTGATGATCGGTGCACTCGCCGAGTCAACGGGCGGCGCGACCCTCTGGCGAGGTCTCGGCAACTCGCGTCCGCTCGTGGACGCTCTGAGTTACCCGGATCGTCGCGTGCGTTACGACGCCGCGATGACCATCGCCGCGGCCGACCCTCGCACATCGTTCGGTGGTGCGGAATTGATCGTGCCGACGCTCGCCAGCGTCGTGAGCGATGCCGGCACGCAGTACGCCCTCGTCATCGCCCGCGACGAGGACCGCCAACAGCAGTTTGACGCGGTGCTGACCGACTTGGGGTTCATCGTGCTCCCACCGGTCGGCAGCCTCAATGAGGCGATGGAATTCGTCGCCGATATCCCCGGCGTCGATGTGATCATCTCTGATATCGACGACGAGCCCGGCATCGAACTGATCGAGTCCGTTCGCGGCACGGCCCGCCTCCGGGCCACGCCGGTCATCGCGCTCATGCCCTTCGAGAATGTCAACCGCTTCGGCCCGCGCTACGCCAACGACGACCTGACGCGCATCGCCCGCGACGGTCTCGGCTCCTCTGAACTCGAGGCCACGGTGGCCGCGGTTGTCGCTCGCGGCTCCGGCGCTCCCATGACCCCGGACGAGGCCGAAGCCTACTCCGAGCGTGCGCTGACCCTGCTCGAACGCTTGGCGGTCGGTCGCAACCCCATCCTGAACGTCGCGGACTCGGCCTCTTCGCTGATCGGCTCGCTGCCTGTCACCTTCGACCGGACCCAACTGAACGTCGCTCGCGTGCTGAGTTATGTGAACGAGCAGCGTGCCCAGGTCGCGATCGTCGACGCGGCGCTCTCCGCGTCGGATCAGCAGCGGATCGAACTCATCCAGATTGCTTCGGCTTCCGCCAAACGATTCGGCAATATGCTCCAGGACCGTCAGGTGCAGCGGATGATCGAGATCGCCGAGACGGCTGATGGCGACGAGGCTACGGCCGCAGCGGCGTTCATCGGTTCGCTGAACCTCGGCGGGAACCGGATCGTGCCGCTGATTCTGAGCGAGAACTGATCCGCTCCGATATCGGACCGTACATTGACGACTCCCGTGCCATCCGGCACGGGATTTTTTGTTGAATTATCCGGGTTCGAGGTGGGGCTAAGTGCCCAGATGGGTCGGCTTTACCGGTACGACCGGCGCGAATTCGCGCGGAAACGTTACAGCGATGAAGAGCCCCGCAAGTTCAGTCGATGCGACTGATCGGCTGCCCGCTGTTCGGAGCCGCGGACGGGGTTGGGTGAACCCCGTCGGTCTCAGCCCGTGTGGGTCAGAGACACGCGTCGCATTAGAACCGCATCAGCAGGCAGGTCACACCGCGCGAGCCAACCGGCCCGAACGCGCGATCTCGGGCGTTGGCGCCTGTCTGAGGAGTATGAAGCATGCGTAAGCGGAACACTGGTTTTACCCTTGTTGAGATTTTGATCGTTGTCGTGATCCTCGGCATTCTTGCCGCGATCGTCGTGCCCCAGTTCACCTCGGCTTCGCAGTCGGCGGTGAAGGGAGCGATCCAGAGCCAGCTCCAGACCATCTCGAGCCAGGTCGAGCTCTACCGTGTGAAGGAACAGGGCGCGTACCCCGACTTCACCACGGCCGACAACAACGGCTGGGGCGATCTCGTCTCGAGTGACTACCTCAAGGAAGAGCCGTTCAACGGCTTTACCCGGACGAGCAGCATCGCTGAAGACGCCGCGCAGCTCGCTGCTGGCGAAGAGGGCTCGGACGCCGCCGCCGGTTGGGGCTGGTCCACCGGTGCCAGCGAGGTGTACGCCGTCGGTTACGACCCGGTGAACAACCTCCTCTCCAACGAGGATGGTTACGCCCCGTTCGATCCGGCCGCTCCCTGAGCGACATGATCGCAAAGCCTGAACACATCACGCTCTCGCGAGCTTGATTTTCAGCACCTCAGCCGGCTCTCCGAAGGGGGAGTCGGCTGATTCCGTAGTCCTTGGGATCGTGCAGGCGAACCGATCTGCACCCCCGTACGCAGGAGCCGATCATGATCGATCGCCCGATTCAACGTTCCGGCTTTACGCTCGTCGAGATCCTCATCGTCGTTGTGATCCTGGGAATCCTGGCGAGCATCGTCGTCCCGCAATTCGTCAGCGCGACGACCGAAGCGACGAAGACGCACATCCAGCGCAACCTGCAGGAGATCGCCAACCAGGTCGAGGTCTACAAGGGCAACCACGCCGGTGGCCTGCCCACTTCGCACCCGGATGAGCCGCTGCAGGCGGGATCGTGGGGCATCCTTGTTTCCGCCGACTACCTCCGCGAAGAACCCCGGAATTTCTACACGTCCAGCACCGAAGTCGGCGAGGGTACATACGACGAAGCCCTCGCCCTGACGAGCGATGCCGTGGTCGGTTGGCTTTTCGAGGTCGACGGTCGCGCCCTGAACTTCTACGCCGCCGGCTACGACGCCGTGAACGACGTGCTCTCCAACGAAACCGTGCCGTAACAACTCCCACTGTGGTCGGACTCAACCGCAAAGATACGAATCAGCCGCCGCCGCGGTCACTCAGGCGGGGTCTCGTCCACGGCGAGGCACTCGTTGTGCTCGTTGCTGGAGCCGTACTCACCGCCGCCAGCTTCATGTTCGTGCCGACGGCGATCCGCGCCGTCACCACGCCCGAGCCGCCGCCCGACGTGCCGCCACGGTCCGCCTCGCGCCTCACCGCGTTCGAGGCCATCAAGGCTCTTCTGTCCTCTTGCCAGGAAGTTGTCGCCGTCCACGAGTCATCTGACGCCGGCGTGACGGAGCTGGTGCTTTGGTACCGCGATGTCGATCTCGACCGCGCGATGGATCCCTCCGAGCTGCTGGTTCTCACCCACAGTCGTTTCCTGGGACAGCTCACGGCGTCGTCCGTCGAGTGGCAGCCGTCGCCCGTCGACGCATCGTTCGATCGCCTGACCCGACCGATCGATCGTTCCCGAGCCACGGCCCCGTCTTTCCCATCGCAATGGCGAGAGCGGAAGGATGTCGCGGTCGCCGCCGTCGCCGTCGGCGTGGACGGCTTCCGTCTGGACGATCTGGGCGGGAAATTCGGGCAAGACGCTTATCGCGTGACGCTGCTATGGAGCACAGATGTTTCCGATGCTATTGAAGAAGGCCCGTCGTCGTTCGTATTCACAGCCGGTGCCAAGCCCTGATCCCGTTTTGACCGCCCACGCGGCGAGGAGCCAGCCATGACCAACGAGCACACGACACGGACCGGCGGTCGACTGAACTACCAGAACCGAGTCCTGACCATAATCGCCGTGCTTCTTGCCATCGTTGTTGCGCAGCGGGTGGAGATCCTGCCCGACACGGGCAGCGCGGTCGCGGCGCAGGCGAACCGTGGTGTGCCGGCGCCTCCGAACGCGGGGGCGCAGCGGCTCAAGATGATCCAGGAACTCGAGAAGCTCGACCGCCGGATGGAGAGCATCGAGAAAAAGCTCGCTGCGCCGCTGGACGTCAACGTTCTCACGATGCCGGAGATCAAAGTCGCCGAGTGACCGGGCTGTCGGGATCGTGAGGCAAGGAGTTGTTCATGCGCCGATCGGTTGAATCACAGTCCGTGCGAAACTCGACGCGAGCGTTTACGCTCGTCGAGGTGCTCGTCACCGTGGTGGTGCTCAGCATCGCGACGGTCATCGTCATCCCCTCGATGAATTCGACGGGCGTGCTGCGAGTGCAGTCTGCCGTCCGGCAGACGGTCGCAGACATCACGTTCGCGCAGTCCGACGCGATGGCCTATCAGTCCCGCCGGGCGATCTGGTTCGAGCGTGTGCCGGTGGATCCGTACGCCACGCCATGGGAGTTCACCGTCGGCAACGGTTACACACTCGCGGAGGTCAACGGGCCGCTTCTGGACCTCAACACCCACGCGATGTTCCACCCGGATGATCAGGTCGGCCCGTACAGCCGCGACTTCGACCACGATCGCTACGGTGGTGCGCGGATCACGCAGGCCAATTTCGACGACGACGGCCTGCTGATCTTCGACGCGCTCGGCGGCCCCGTCCAGGGCCTGACCAGCGAGGAGTCCAGCGAGGGCGGATTCGTTGAGATCGTCGGTGGAGCGAACGACGAGTGGGTGTTCCGGATCAACGTTTCACCGATGACGGGGCGCATCGTCGTCGAGCGCGTGGTCCCCTGAGCCGGTGGATGCGATTCTCGCGACGCCGATTGCCCCGCATCGACGGGGCTTTTTCATGCCCGGGCCTTCGTCAGCGATCCGACGGAATCCCTCCGCGGCTCCGGGGGAGGAAGGTTCGGTTTGCGACGGTTGGAACGCTCAGGGTGACTCTGTGACGGATGAGCCTCCCGAGACGGCATGTTCGGCAAGGCTTCCGCCGAATTCCCGACCGGACTTGGCCGACGGATGGTGTGAAACAGAGTCTTTTCTCCTGCAAGCGCTTGCGCTGGCAGGAGCCTATGCAGGCCTGCGGGTCCGGCGCGTGACCGGTGGCAGGCCCTCCCGAAACGCGTTCGCGATCGGGGCGGACTCGGGGGTGGGCATCAAACCCACTCGGGCGTAGGTGAATGCCAGCGTGTCGCAGGCACGCCGGACCGATGGATTCTCGACAGCTCTGGAGCACAGCGATGAGCCGACTTTTCTCTCTCTCGAACTCATGGATCAACCGTCGCCTCCCGCTCGGTGTCACCGCCGCGGCGGCTCTGGCTGTGTGCGCGGGCCAGACCTTCGCTCAGGCCGGGGTACCTTCCGGTAGCGGGGAAGACAAGGCCGGGGGCGTCGAGGTCAGCGAATACATGACCGTTGACATCTTCGTCCAGGACGAAAGCCTTTCGAACGTTCTGCAGGCGCTCGCCGTTGAGACCCAGAAGAACATCGTGGCGAGTCCGAACGTCCGGGCGACCGTGACTGCCAACCTCTTCGGCGTGACGTTTTACGAGGCGCTCGACGCGATCCTCCTGGTGAACGGCTTCGCGTACGAAGAGAAGGGCAACTTCATCTACGTCTACACGCAGGCCGAGTACGAGGCGATCAAGGCCGCGCAGCGCAAGACCGCCTTTAAGGTCATCCAGCTCAACTATCTGAACGCCGAAGACGCGGCGCTCTTCGTGCAGCCGCTGCTTTCTGAAGTCGGCGAACTCAAGGCGAACGCCAGTGCCGCCGCTTGGGCCATCACCGACGGCAGCCCGTCGGGCGCTGAAGACTTTGCCCTGAGCGCGACTCTCGTCGTGTACGACTACGAGGAAAACATCTCGAAGATCGAGGAAGTTGTGAAATCGCTCGACACCCGCCCGTCGCAGGTGCTCGTCGAGGCCACGATCCTTCAGACCACGCTCAACGAGGCGAACGCTTTCGGTGTCGACTTCTCGATGGTGGGCAACATCGACTTCTCGGACTTCTTCGGCGTCGGCGGCCCCCTGGGCATCGCCAACGCGATCGCGGGCGACGAGAGATCGGTGGGCGACAGCCTCCAGACCGTCCAGTCGACCGCGGGTAACTTCCGCGGCGGGTCGGCGAACTTCCGGGCCGCTCTCTTCTCCGACGACGTCGGTGTGTTCATCCGGGCGCTCGACTCGGTTTCGGATACCACGATCCTGTCGAACCCGAAGATCCTCGCGCTCAACCGCATGCCGGCCCGCGTGCTCGTCGGCCGCAAGCTCGGCTACCTGAGCACAACCTCGACCGAGACCTCGACGACGCAGACCGTTGAGTTCCTCGATACCGGTACGCAGCTCGCGTTCCGCCCGTTCATCTCGAACGAGGGCATCATCCGCCTGGAGATCGCGCCGCGCGTATCCGAGGGCGTGGTGAACACCCGGACCGATGTCGAAGGTGTGGCGATTACCGTTCCCGACGAGATCACCCAGGAACTCAACACGAACATCGCGGTACCGGACGGCTCGACCGTCGTCCTCGGCGGTCTTTTCAAGGAAACAACCTCCGCCGGTCGCTCGCAGGTCCCAGTCCTCGGCGACATCCCGATCATCGGTGCCGCGTTCCGTGGCCACGACGATTCGATCGACCGTCAGGAAGTCATCTTCATGCTGACGCCGACGATCATGAACGACAACGTGCTGCTGGCCCAGGGCGAGCAGGGTGTGGAGTGGACCGAACGCGTCCGGGTCGGCTCCCGCAACGGAACGCTCCCCTTCTCGCGTGAACGCCAGACTGCCCAGCTCAATGTTCAGGCCGAGCGACTGGCTCGCGAGGGTGAGTACGATCGCGCGATGCACCTTCTCCGTCGCTCTCTGGAGCTCAACCCGCAGCAGCCCGACGCGCTGCGTCTGCGTGAGCAGCTCATGAATCAGACCGACTTCTGGCCGAAGCGCAGCCTGCTTGACGCGATCATCAACGATGAGGTTGGCGTCCGGTTCCAGGCTCCGCCGCAGCCGGACTCCGACGCGCACCCGTCGCCGCTCGGCAAGGCCGATACCTCGTTCGGTCCATTCGATGGTTCGACTCAGGAACTCGCTTCGAGCCCCGACGGATCGTCACTGGATGCGACGAGCGAGTCTCGCTCATCGAACTCCCGGTCAAGCGGGCCCGTTGCTGAGAGCAGTATCGCCGACGACAGCAACTCGTTCGGCGACCCGGTCGGCGAGAGCGAAGCCGAAACCGCCTCATCCGAGCAGTTCTCCGCCGAGGAGGGCAGCTTCGGTGACGATGTCTCGCTCGTCGGTCGCAGCTTCAGCGCACCGGGCGAACTGGAGTCGATCGCCGACGCCTCGAAACGCTCATCGGGCAACAACCGTTCGTCGAACAGCGCGACCGATCCGGTGACCGCGGAACTCGAGGCGTACCTCGCTCAGCTCCGGAACCAGACCTCGCCCTTCGCGGAGGTTGAAGATTTCTCTGATCGCGGCTCGTTCCAGCCGGATGATTCCGAGACCGTGGCCGACGGCGGCGAATCCGGCGAGTTCTCCGATGAATCGGCTGCTGAAGAATCAGAAATGGCCGAAGCGCCCAAGCTCCGCGGTTTCTTCCAGAACGGATCCGGTCCGCTCGCGTACTTCCCCGCGATCTGGAATATGCCGATGAGCTTCTTCACACCCGAGTTCTGGGCCTCGAACACCGAGACCGAAATGGAGTCGCAGGGGTCCGAGTCCGATACCGAGATCACCGAAGTCGACGTCGATCTCGACAACTGACCAACTCGGTCCGCGCGTCGGGAACGGCGCGCGGTGCCATTTCTCTCACCGCCTGTTCCTCAACCACCGGAGCATTGACATGTCCAAGACTCGCAACCACTCGCGGGCTTCGCGCGCCCTCTGCCTGCCACTTGCCCTCGCGGCTCTGACCGGCCTCGCTTCCGGATTGAGCGGCTGCGGCGGCCACGGCAACTACACCGAAGAATTCCGGCAGGACGCGAACAACCGCATGGACATGGTCCGCGCCGGGACCGAGTGGGACATGGCCCACGGCCAGTTCCTCGCCGGCGACCTCAAGAAGGCCCTGCGGAGCATCGACAAGTCCATCACGATGGCCGAGTCGGTTGCTCGCTCGCACACGCTCAAGGGACGGATCGTCTTCGAGATGGGGGAACTGGACCGAGCGCTCGCGTCGTTCGACCGCGCGATCGAGATCGATCCGGCGTACTCCGAAGCGCACTACTTCAAGGGCATCGTCTACGAACGACTGATGCAGCCGGATCGTGCGCTCGAAAACTATCGGGCCGCGGCGAGCCACGACCCGAACAACACGCAGTACGCGATCGCGGCGGCGGAGATGCTGATCCAGATGCGTGATCTCGACGGCGCGTCCGAACTGCTCGCGCGGAGCGATCGCAGCTACCAGAACAACGCCGGCGTCCGCCAGCTTCAGGGTCACATCGCTCTGATGAAGGGCGACGAGCAAAAGGCGATCAAGCTGTTTGAGGAGGCCTGCCTGCTCGCACCGGACGAGCCCTCGCTCGTCGAGGATCTGGCCCGTGCACAGATCGAAGTGGGGGACTACGCGGAGGCGGAGTACAGCATCAGCCGACTCATCCGCATGGACGGCACCGGTACCCGGCGCGATCTCCTGCATCTCCGGGCACGCTGCCTGATGGAACTCGACCGCCCGGTCGAAGCACGTGAGATCTACAAGCAGCTCACGAGCGATGAGCGCGGCTCGACCGACTTCACCGCGTGGATGGGGATCGCGAAGGTCTCGATCGTCCTGAAGGAGGACCTGCGTCTGCGCGAGGCCGCGAACCGCATGATGCGCATGTCACCGCAGCGACACGAGGGGTACCTGATGCTCGCGATGTTCCAACGGGGCAAGGGCCAACTCGAGTCTGCCGCCGAGCTTCTCGACAAGGCGATCGAGCGGACGAGTGCCGATCCGCAGCCGGCGATGCTGCAGGCGATGATTTACCACGACCTCGGTCGCTTCACGGATGCCCTGCAGAGCGCCCAGATTGCTTCGGAGATCGATCCGACCAGCACGCAGGCGCGAACGCTCCTGGCCTCGCTCAGCCAGACGGTCTCGGACCGGGCCGTGGCGGACGTTCCGGTCAGCATCGACTAATCGGACGGAACCCGTGCAGCGAATCAGGGCTATGCCCCACACTGAGACCTCAATGTCGGACACGAACGGAAAGCGCGCGTGCCACATCTTGCTCGTCGACGACGAGGCGCTGATCACCGATCTCATGAGTTCGCGACTGGGAGCCCTGGGCATCGAGGTGACGGTGAGTCGCAACGGCCTGGAAGCGCTCGATGCGATCGCCCGGCGGCGACCCGACTTGGTCATCTCGGATGTTCGGATGCCCTACATGGATGGCGTCGAACTGAGCAGGTTGCTCGCCTCCGACCCGGAGACGAGCGCAATCCCAATCATCCTGCTGACTGCCGCTCCCGGCGATCACACCGGAAGCGGCGCACCAAATATTCGGGCGACCGTGCGAAAACCGTTCGCCGTGGACGAGATCGTGACTCGCTCGATCGGATTGCTGAAGCGACAGTCTGCCTGATCAGCCGCGCGTGACCTGCGATCCGCTGATCTTGGCGACCACGGACGGTTCTTCGGCATTGATCTGATCAGCGACCTCGCGCCGGTGTACTTGCACCTCGCGCGGGAAATCGAACGCCACGCGAACGCGGTCGCCCTTGATGTTTGCTATCCGAACGATACCGATCGGATTCCGTGGATCGCCTATGACGACCTCTTCGCCCTCGCGGCGTGTGATCACCAACATATGCAGGACCTCCTGTCCGGTCACCGCCCAAGAGGCGCGTGCCCACCGCCAATGAGTGTACCGACCGAGCCGCCGATCACGCTGCGGAATCGCGAAACCCACTTGAGGTTCACGAATTTTCCACGCCCAATCCCTAGTGCTGGGCCGATAACCAGAGCGACGCGAAAGCTCCCTGCGCTGTGCGTTCGGTCAGTCCACCGCTTCGACCGCCCGGATCTCCGGGACGTGGTCCCGAATATTGCGCTCGATGCCTTCGCGAAGTGTCATCGACGAGGACGGGCAGCCGACGCACGCGCCGTGCAGCCGGATCCGGACCAGGCCATCGGCCGAGACGTCCACCAGTTCAACATCGCCGCCGTCGGCCTGGATCGACGGACGCACGAGGTTGAGAACCCGGGCGACGCGACGGAAGACGTCTGCCAGAGCCTCACGATCGGTATCTAGGGGGCGTGATTCGGAAGCACTCATCGGTTGGATTGTAGCCCCGGATGAGCTCGTCCGTCGGTCTGAGCCGGGTCTGCAAGGTCATTACACTACCCGCATGCCTGCCAACCATCGCATCGGACGCGTCGTGGTTCTTCCGTTCATCTCGCTCACCGTCCTTTTGACAGGGGTGCCCGGCTGCTCCGGGAGCGGGGGGCCGGAACCACCCTCACGCATGCTTGATGCCGAGGCACACTCCAAGACCCGCATTCGCGCGATCAACGGCGTCTGGGACGCCGTGGAGGCTGGTGAGATCGAGCGGCCGCAGGCCCGAGAGATGCTCAAGCGAGTCATCTGGTCCCGCTCGACATACTGGTCGACCCGCGTTGCCGCCATCGACTCGCTGTTGAAAGACACCGAGGGTCTCGAAGACACACAGACCATGTTCGCGCTGCTCGTGCCGACGGAGAAATCCGTTGAAGTTCTGGAGCGGATCGGCGAGGTATGCGTGAACCGTGGGTGGGTGAACATCGCGCCAAGCTTCGTGCGAGCGTGGGATCGCAACACGCAGGAGGTGCGCATCGATGACGACCGTCCCGAACCCGCGACGCTGACGGCTCTCTTCCCGGACCGCTCGCTGCCGGAGACGCTGTTCGAGGTGTTCAGCGGCTCCTACCAGGAGGGCGCCGGCGTGAAGTTCGGCGAGAAAGACCGCCGGGCCGCCTGGGGCCTTCTCGTCCGCAGCGCATCCGACGATGACCAGATCACCCGGCTCGTCGGCCAGGTTGGCTCGGTCGATCGGCACGCGGACCCACTGATGTGGGCGGTCGCGCGGTCCGCCGATCGTTTCGGCGCGGTGCCGAAAACTGCGGAGCAGGTTGCGTGGGTCCGGCGTCTGCTCACAGACCCCGTGAACAGCGAATTCGTCGTCGCGGCCGAGCGGGTCGTGGCGACGCTGAACGCCGAGCAGCGCGCCGGTTGGGAACTGCGTCACCTCGCACCGGTGGTCTGGGCGTCTCGCTTCGAACCGTCCCTGATGAACGCCACGCGAGCCCAGTTGCTGAACCAACTGGAAAGCGAACTCAAAGACCGCGAGACATTTTTCCGCGATCGTACCGATACCGCGTGGCTCGGCGGCGAATCGCTGGGGGAGTGGAAAGACGAGATCGTCTGGGCCGACGCCGTGGCGCTGCTGCTGGCGGCCCGGGTCGTTGAGACCGCTGCCTGGTCGACCGAGTCTTTGCACGCCGAACTGCTCAATCAGGCAGACGCCGACCATGCCGACACCTCGACAGAGTACGGCGGTGTCGTCCACTGGACAGAATCTGGTATGCCGACTTTCGACCTGTTCCCGCCCCGGGTGAACTCGCGCTTTGGCGACGACCGATTCGTCGCTTCCGAGGAGCTCATTGAAGCTTCGGACACCGCGCTCTTCCACTACCACTTCCACGCCATGCGCACGCGGAACGCTGACTACGCCGGGCCGAGTTTCAGCGACTTCGAGTACGCGAAGCGGGAGGGACGCGGTTGCCTCCTTTTCACCCTCGTCTCCGCTGACCGGCTGAACGTTGACTATTTCCAACCCGACGGCGTGCGAATCGACCTCGGCACCATCGAGCGGCCCTGAGTGTCTGGCACCGGATCAGGAATGAGCGCTCGTGTTTGATCCGATCATCATCCTGATCGTTCTGACGATCGCGATTCGCGAGAGCGTTGAGGGGTTGCCGTTCGGGCCGCAACTCGACACCGCTCCGCTGACCGGTTTCCTGCTCGGCGGAATCGCGGGCATCATCGCACTCGCGTACGCGCTCAACGCGCTCGCGGTAAGACGGTTCGATGCCACCGGTGACGGACGGATGGTCGGCCGGGTCTATCGCATCGACAGGCTGGCCAAGGCTGCGCTCGGAGCCCACTGGCTGGTATGCACGCTTTGGTTGGACTGGGTCGGCGTTTCGCGAGACCTGGTGGGCGGCAATCTCGTGGTCGTCGACGAGGTCGTCGCCGCTGCTCCGGCCCTCGTCGGGCTGTTCCTGCTGTACGGGTTGACCCACTCGATCCAGACCCGTCTCCGCGAGGCCTCAATGGCACGCTGGCTGGACGAAGGCCTCGCGTTCTCAAGGCCGCCCGGCTTCTGGGAGCACATTCTCGAGACGGTCCGGCACAGGGCGCTGATCATCCTGATCCCTGTGTTCGTGCTCAGCGCCGCGAGCGAAGCCGTCGATCGCCTGTTCGCCTCGATCGAGCGATCGTCCCAGTGGTTCAGCGAGAGCGAGTGGGCCGAACTCCTCCCACAGGGGTTGTACCTGCTCTTCGCGCTCGGCGTGCTCTGCCTGATGCCGGTCGCGCTTCGCCTTCTCTGGCGGACCTCCCGCCTCGAGCCCGGGCCGCTGCGCGATCGCCTTGAGTCGATGTGCCGGGATCAAGGCGTTCGCGTCCGGGACATCCTCATCTGGCACACCAGTCGCGGCATGCTCAACGGCGCACTCATCGGCGTGCTCCCGCAACTGCGCTACATCCTCCTGACCGACGGTCTGCTCGAACGACTGCCCGGCGAGCAACTCGAAGCGGTGATGGCCCACGAAATTGCGCACGCCCGGCGCCACCACCTGCCCTGGCTCCTCGGGGCCATGGTCGCCGTCGTCACGATCTGCACCGCCGGACTCTGGCTGCTCGGCCGGCTGCTTATCCTGGGCATTGAGGACGTCGAGCGGCGGTTCTTCTGGGCCGATGTCGTTTCGGGCGTCTCGCTCGGTGTCGCCTTGGTTGTCGCGTTTCTTGCGTTCGGCTACATCAGCCGCCGATTCGAAAGGCAGGCCGACGCGTTCGCGGCCCAACACCTTTCCGGCGTGCGGTTCACCAGGCCGATCGCGCGTCCGGCCGATCGCTGTCCGGTGATCTCCGGTTCGGCGACCGAGGCGATGAGCGAGGCTCTCGCCACCGTTGCTTCGGTCGCGGGAATGCCACCGGACCGATTCTCGTACCGCCACGGTTCCATCACAACGCGCCGGCGCGCGGTCCGCGCACTGGCCTGCCGGCCGGCGTTGCGACTGCCAATCGATCGCGTCGTCGCGCGCCTGAAACTGGCGACCGCGGTTCTTCTGCTCGTCGCGACAGGCCTGACCGTTCTCCAGATCGAACTCGAGAAACGGGATCGCGAGGCCGCGAAGAGACAGGCGATCGAGGACTGGATGTCTCGGCCTGTGCTCGATCGCATCTTCGGCGCGGGCCCGGAGACACCGCCATGAATCTCTCCGTCCCGTTCGTCAAAGTTCACGGCTGTGCCAATGACTTCGTCTTGGTGGATCTGACTGCCTTGAACACGGCCCGTCGCAACCAGATCGTCGCGACTTTGGATTCGAAGCTGGTCCGCGACATCTGCGACCGGCGTCGCGGCATAGGGGCCGACGGCGTTCTAATCCTGACCAATGACGATGTCTCGACCCGCGCTGAGATCCTCAACGCCGATGGGACCGCCGGCGGGATGTGCGGCAACGGGCTGCGCTGCATCGCGCTGTACTTGCTCCGGACCGGAGCAGCCCAGACCGGGCAGACACTGGACGTCCTCATGGGGAGCAGGCAGACGTCGATCCTGATCGAACGCGACCTCCCGTTTCGCTGCTCGCTGGACCTTGGACGAGTGGAACCTGGCATGAAGTCTGCCGTCGCCCCGCTGAGCGATGATGAGCGGTCGGTGCTTCGTGACACGGTCGGCGATGCCTGTGTCGACAGCGCGTGGGCGGGGAACCCGCACCTCGTGATTTTCGCCAACGGGCGCCCAGAAGAGCGACACCTCGTCGCCATGGCTTCGAAGGTGCGGGAGACCGGAGTCTTCGAGTCGGGCGTCAACATCTCCATCGCCTTCGCAGTTTCTGGGGAGCGTGTTGTGGCAATGACCGACGAGCGAGGCGTCGGCCCGACCCAGGCCTGCGCTTCGGGCGCCGCCGCGATCGTCGCAACGGGTCGGCGGGCGGGGCTCCTGGAATCCACCTGTACCGTCGCCATGCCCGGCGGTGAACTCGCAATCGAACTCGTGGCGCACTCAGAGGCCATCGACTCTCCACCGATCGCGCGAGTCTCCGGCACCGCCGAGATCGTGTTCTCGGGCACATTGCCGCTTTCTGCCGCGGGATTCGAGGCGTGATACGATCTCGTCTCACGTCCGAAGCACGCAGAAATGGGGGATCCGTTGGGTTCGACCGTCCGAGAGAAAGTGTGTCGCATCATCGAGGACCGTGATCAAGCGATGCGCGAGGACCTCGCGCGCCACATCGCGATCCCGACCGGCTACAACAACACACCCGGCCTCGATGAGTACCGGGGCCTGCTCAGCGACCGGCTCGCAGGGCTCGGCGCGAAACTCACCATGATTCCCGGTGTGGCCCGCGACAACTGGCTCACGCCCAAAGGCACGGTCAGCGCGGATGTGCCGCCGATGGCCGTGCTCCGTCGCGAAACGGCTTCCGGCGAGGCCCCCAAAGCGATGATCGCCGGACACCTGGATACCGTGTTCGACCCCGCCGGCGCGTTCCGCGAGATGGTTGTCTCCAGCGATGGCAAGACCGCCAACGGGCCCGGCGTCGTTGACATGAAGGGCGGCATCCTGATCGCCGTGAACGCCCTCGAAGCGATCGCCGAGGCCGGTGCCGATGTGCCGTGGACCTTCACCCTCAACAGCGATGAGGAGACCGGCAGCTACTTCTCCCACGCCGCGCTGTACGACCAGGCAACGAAGCACGAGGTCGGCATCGCCCTGGAGCCGGCATTGCCCGGGGGCGAACTCGCCATCGAGCGCCGCGGCTCCGGGCAGTTCATGGTCGAGGCCAGCGGCCGGTCGTCGCACGCCGGGCGGGCCTTCTTCGAGGGACGATCCGCGGTCTACGCCCTCGCCCGCGCCCTTGTCGAGATCGAGAAACTCTCCGATGAGGATGCCGGGGTATCGGTCAACGTCGGCCCGCTCGAAGGCGGTATCGCGACGAACGTCGTACCGGACTACGCCGCGGCGTGGGGAAACGTCCGATACCCCTCGCAAGGGGTCGCCGACGCCCTCGGGGCGAAGATGGACGCCCTGCAGACCGATGAATCTGCTATGCCCCGCGTGGTGATCCGACGCTCGTTCAATCGCCCCGCCAAGCCCCTGATCCCGGAAACCGAGGCCCTCGCCCAGACCGCCCGACGAGTCGCGGAATCCCTCGGCCAATCCCTGCCGTTCGCCTCGACGGGCGGTGTCTGCGATGGGAACATTATGCAGGACGCCGGGCTCCCGACGATCGACACGCTGGGTGTCCGGGGCGGCGACCTTCACCGGACCACCGAGTGGATCGAACTGCGATCGCTCGTCGAGCGCAGCCAACTGCTCGCCACGCTGATGTTGGAACTGCACGGCATCGACTGACACGACTCCCTGTCCACAGAACTTTTTAAGCACACCGCCTTCAAGAGACGCCATCGCAATGAACGACAAGCCCGCCACCCAGACCGCCGCTTGCAGCTTCGGCGAAGAATTCCGCAACTCCAACGCCACCCGCGCCGGCATCGAGCAGATCGTCGCGGAGATGCAGACGCATTCGCAGAAGATCACGGATATCCGAGGCCCGCGTTCGTCCGAAGCAACACAGTCGTTCGAGGAGTTCATGGAACTCGCCGCCGACGTCCGCGGTCGCCCGCTGCTCTACCCGCACGTCGGCTCCGGGCTTGGCAACGGCCCGCTCATCGAACTGATGGACGGTTCGGTCAAGTTCGACATGATCACCGGTATCGGCGTTCACTTCTTCGGCCACTCCGACCCCGGGATCGCTCGCGCCGCGATCGAGGGCGCCGCGAGCGACACCGTCATGCAGGGCCACCTCATGATGAACCGCGAAGCGTTCGACTTCGCGAAGATCCTCGTCGACGAGGCCCAGAAGGGCGGCTCCAAACTCGCGCACGCCTTCCTCTGCGGCTCGGGCGCCATGGCCAACGAAAACGCCCTGAAGGTCTGCTACCAGAAGCACGCCCCGGCCAGCCGGGTCATCGCTTTCGCGCATTGCTTCATGGGCCGGTCCATCACCATGGCCCAGATCGGTGACTCCGCCGGCGGTCGTCAGGGCATCCCCCTGAGCACGCTCGTCGACTACATGCCGTTCTACGACCACGTCGCCGCCCGTCGTATGTCCGCCGGCGAGGTCAGCGGCCCGACCCGCTACATCGACATGTGTGTCTGGCACCTCGAGCAGTACATCGCCCGCTACCCCAAGCAGCACGCCTGCTTCATCTTCGAACTCGTGCAGGGCGAGGGCGGCTTCAACACCGCGCTCCCCGATTTCCACAAGGCGATGATGGAAGTCTGTCGCGACAACGGCATCGCGGTCTGGGCCGACGAAGTCCAGACGTTCGGGCGGACCGAGAAGATGTTCTGCTTCGATGCGCTCGGTCTCGGTGAGTACGTCGATGTGGCATGCGTCGGCAAGATGAGCCAGGTCTGCGCCGCGATGTACACCGAGGAATACAACCCGCAGCCGGGCCTGCTCTCCGGCACCTTCCTGGGATCCTCCGCCGGCCTCAAGGCCGGAACAGAGATCCTCACACGCCTCCGCGACGGCGACTACTACAACAAACCCGACGGTACAAAAGGACGCATCGCGCACCACCACAAACTCTTCCGCGAACATGTCGACGCGCTCGTGAAGAAGCACCCGGAGTGGTTCCCCGAGAACCACCGAGTGCACGATTTCTGCGGCGGCTTCGGCGGCATGATGAAGCTGACCCCGTTCGGCGGCGAGAAAGCTCCGATTATGAAGCTCTGCCGAGCGTGCTTCGACGAAGGGCTCATCCTCTTCTACTGCGGCCACGACCCATTCCACGTCCGCATGCTCCCGCCCCTCGGCGTCATGCAGGACGAACACTGGCCCCGGGTCTTCGAGGTCCTCGAACGGGCGATGGCCAGAGTCGCGTCGGAAATCGAAACCTCCGCTTCCAACGAGCCGCGTCCCATGCGCAAGCCGTACGCCAACAACTGAACCAAGCCACAGTGCATCCCCGAGCAAAGGACGCGACCCGATGTTTCTGATCCGACGCTGCAAACCCGAAGACATGGAAGTGCTCTTCAAGTTCGCGAAGATGGTGCACTTCATCAATCTTCCGGCGGACAAGGACATCATCTCGGAGAAGATCCGGCGCTCGCGCATGAGTTTCCGAGCCGCCAAGGAAGGTAAGGAACTCAAAGCGGTCGCGGGCGACAAGTCCGCCGTTGGTGCCAGCCCGCTGTTCATGTTCGCGATGGAGGACATGGAGACCAAGAACTGCCTCGGGAGTTCGATGTGCGTGTCCAGGATGGGCGGGCCGGGCCATCCGAACCTCTCGTTCATGCTCCAGAAGAAGCAGTTCTTCTCCGAGGATCTTCAGACCGGCACCACCCATACCACCGCCAAGCTCTACATGGACGAATCCGGCCCGAGCGAAATCGGCGGCCTGATCCTCGGCCCCAATTCGCGTCGCCACCCGCTCAAACTCGGCAAGCAACTCAGCCTCATCCGCTTCCACTACATGGGCGTCCATCGCGAGCAGTTTGGCGACAAAGTGCTCGCCGAGATGATGGCCCCGATTACGCCTGACGGGCACAACACCCTCTGGGAATACCTCGGGCGACGCTTCATCAACCTGCCCTACACCGAGGCGGACAAGTTCTGTCAGTACTCGCGCGAGTTCATGGTGTCTCTCCTTCCCCGCGAGGAGATCTACCTCTCCCTGCTCCCGCCGGAGGCCCGCAAACTCGTCGGCCAGGTCGGCAACGACACCATCCCCGCACGCAAAATGCTTGAGGACATCGGCTTCAAGTACACCGGCCGGATCGACCCGTTCGACGGCGGACCGCACCTCGAAGCCGTCACCGATGACATTCCGATCATCAAGGACACCAGAATCCTCAAGATCAGCGGCACTTGTGCCCAGTCCCGCTGCAACCACGAGGGCTTCATCAGCATCGACGGCGAGGACGGCAACTGGCGAGCCCTGCACACTCCGTACCGCCTCGTCGCGAACGGACGGGGCATCGAACTGCCCAAACAGGCGATGGAGGCGCTGCACCCCGTCGAGGAAGATCACGCCGGTGTAACGCCGCTGGTGCTCTCGCCGAAGTCGAAAGCGAAGCGTGTGGCGTCCGGCAAGAGCAAGACCACGAAGAAACCGAAGAGCAAAGCGAAGCCCCCGTCCAGTACCGCGAAACCAACCAGAAAACGCGCCGCCAGATCCTGACCGATCGATCGCACTCCACAGAGCCAGACATGACCACATCGAGCCAAACCAATTCCCGGATCGAATCGCCGTGCCTCAAGCGCCCGATGGGCGACATCATCGACGGTGAATCCCGAGCGATCGCCGGCGCGAACTCTGGGAACGCGATCGTCTCGACCAACCCGGCTCGACCCGATCAAATCGTCTGGTCCGGAGGATCCGATGTCGGTCACGTCGCTGAAGCGGTCGGCGCCGCCCGGAAGGCCCTCCCCGAGTGGGCGTCCACCTCCATCGAGCAACGCGTCGAGATGCTCAGGGCCTATCAGGCGCTCGCCAGCGCAAAGGCCGAAGAGATCGGCGAACTGATCTGCGCCGAGACCGGCAAAGCGATCTGGGACTCCGCATCAGAAGCGAAGCTGCTCGGGGCCAAAGTCGACGTCACGCTCGACGACTCGAAGAACTCCGGTCGCGGACGCGTCACCGGCTTTGACCTCGAACTCTCCAAGACGCGCAAGGGCATCTGCCGGTTCCGCCCGCACGGCGTCATGGCCGTCGTCGGCCCCTTCAACTTCCCGGCCCACCTCCCCAACGGCCACATCGTGCCGGCCCTGCTCATGGGCAACACGATCGTCTTCAAGCCCAGCGACAAGACCCCGGCCGTCGGCCAGGCACTCGCGGAACTGTTCCTCGAAGCCCTCGATTCGGTCGGCGCACCCGCCGGCGTGTTCAACCTCGTGCAGGGGCGCGCCGACGTCGCTTCGGCATTGGTCACCAGCCGCGATGTGGACGGCGTGCTCTTCACCGGCTCGTGGCCGGTCGGTCGTCGCATCCTTGAAGCCAACCTCGACCAGCCCGGCAAGATCGTCGCCCTCGAGATGGGGGGCAACAACCCCGCCGTCATTATGCCGGATGCCGATCTGAAACAGGCCGCGATCGAATGCGCTCGCGCCGCGTTTATCACGACCGGCCAACGCTGCACCTGCACCCGGCGCATCCTGGTTCACAAGGACATCGCCGAACCTTTCGCCACGCTGCTCGCCAAAATCTCCTCCAACATGATCGTCGGGGACCCGAAAGGCATCGGCGGCGGGTCACGCAACCAACCCGTCTTCATGGGCCCGCTGATCTCTGCCGAGGCACGGGAGCAGGCCATCGATTTCCAGAGCAAACTGGCGAGGGCAGGCGAGGGCAACCCGCAACCGATCCTCGAAATGACCGCCGTCGATCACCCCTCGGGCGGGCATTACGTCTCTCCGGCCATCTGGCAGGTCGATCGCTTCAGCCTCTCCGATTCAATCGCGGAGGATGCGGGCGCGGATGTGGAACTGTTCGGACCGTTGGTCCGCCTCTGCGAGTTCGAGTCGCTTGAGGAAGCGATCGAGCAGTCGAACACGACTCGATACGGTCTCGCCGCCAGCATTTTCACGCAGGAAGACGAAGCGATCGACCGGTTCGTCGCCGAGTCCCGAGCGGGGTGCATCAATGTGAACACCGGCACCGCCGGAGCCAGCGGCAAACTGCCGTTCGGCGGCCTCGGCTGGTCCGGCAACCACCGCCCGGCGGGCGCCTTCAGCCTCGACTACTGCGCGTATCCCATCGCCAGCATGATCGAGCGCGAGCCCGAGGTATCACTGCTCCCCGGCATGCATTTCGACAGTTCGTGGATGCCCGCTGATTGAGCGGCGGGCCCGCTCAAGACGCGCTGCGGAGCGCCAGGATCAGCTCAACCTTGCCAACCTGCTCATCGAGCTGGCGCGCGATCTCAACGCTCTTGAGCCCCATCGCCGAGAGTTCATGCACCCGCTCCGCCAGTTGATCCCGACGCTGGGCCGGCGATTCAGACTGTTCGTCGCTTTCGGCCGACCAATCGCGGGACCGGTTCGAAGGCATGGCAGCAGGGCGTGCTTCGATGGTTCGGTCTCGCTCCGCAGACGACGGCGATGGATCCGAGCGTCTGCTCGTGGCCTGCTCAAGGTCCGCCAGTCGTCGGTCGGCAAGCTCGATCAGGTGCTCAAGCTTGGTGGCACGATTCTCGATTTGGGCGGCGCAGATACGGGTCAACTCCTGGACCTCAACCATGAGGTGCTCGAGCGAGTCGCGTTCGGCGCGGTTCTGGAGGGTTTCCCGTTGCTCGCGTAGCTTCTCGCGCGGATCATGATTGCGTGCTGCCCGAGACTTCTTGACCCACCGCCGGAGTAGGGTGGTGGTGATGAGCAGAATCCCGAGGGCCGCGACGGCACCCGGAAGCCAGTTCTGCGTCGATGTCATGGAGTTGAAGAAACTCCCGGCCGATTCCGCTGGGGGGGGCGCCGAACCGAGAATGAACAGCGGTACATCCATGCACCTCGATGGCATTCGCGAGTCCTCCGCTTCGGGCCCACCTCCTGTGGGCCGTTCAGATCATCGGCAATTCAGCCGCGGGCAGCATACAAGCCCGGCGCGACGGCTGCATCGCGGTCGCATCCGCGGCCCGAGAAGGCGATGATGCCAGAGTGTCGTCCTCAGGCGAGCCATCTCCTGCCCCGCTCCGTCTCGACCGGCGCCACCCCGTGGCACGCCGGATCATCGCCTCGTGGCGCTCCCTGATCACCGCTCAGGGCGGCGAGCCCGCGGGGGAGCCGACGCTGGTCGCCTGTAGCGGTGGGGCGGATTCCACCGCTCTGAGTCTCGCGCTCGCGAGCGCCAGGGCCCAGCTTGCCCTCGCCTTCGCCCGTCACGGAGCCCGACCGTCCGCCGATGTGGATCGAGACCAGCGGACTGTTGAGCAACTTGCCGAAGCTCTCGGTGCGGACTTCCTTGCCGTCGACTGCGCCGCGGAAGACGGCCCGTCGCCGAGTGAAGCTGATATGCGCCGCAACCGGTACGCGTCTTTGGCGAACGAGGCACGACGCAGAAGCATTCGGTTTGTCGCTAGTGCCCACCACGCCGACGACCAGATGGAAACCGTGCTTATGGCTCTGCTTCGCGGCTCTGGACCACACGGAATGGCCGGCGTCCCGGCATCGCGCCCTGTCGACGATCTCACGCCGCCGGTCATGCTGATCCGGCCGATGCTCAACGTTACGCGTCAGGAGGTCGAGGACCTTTGCCGCGGTTTCGGTGTTCATCCGCCCGGCGACGGCGGACGCGAGTGGGCCGAGGACCAAACCAATAGCAACAGGCAATACGCGCGCAATCGCATCAGGCACGAAGTGGCACCGCTGCTCGAGCGGATGTACCCCGGTTTCGCCCAGCGGGTGTCGCGCAGCGCAGACCTGTTCCGTCAGATGTCCACCCTTCTCCGAACGAGGGTCCGGGAATTCGACGGCCGATGCGGCTCGGAGGAGTCGCCGCAGGAGAGGGCGTGGCCGCGCTCGGAAGTCCGCGCACTCGAGCCGGTCGAGATCGGCGAACTACTCCGATCGGTCGTGGAATCAAGATTCGATCGGAACGGTCTCGATCGCCTGGACAGCCTCACGCTCCTCCGGGTCGCCGAGGCGGTCCGGGACCGTAGCACCGAACCACGGACATTCGAGTTCGGTGATGGACTCTCTGCCCGGGTGCTGGCCAACCGCGTCACGCTGACACGAAAAAGCCCCGCTTGAGCGCGGGGCCGGAGTGGAGGCTTGCGTTGGCCGGAAAGTCAGTTCAGGGCGGCTTCCGCGCGACCGAGACCCTTGCGCGGCTTGCCCTCGATGAACGACTCTTCGAGCTCAATACGGATCTTCTCGAGTGCCTTGTTCTGGATCTGACGGACCCGCTCCTTGGTCACGCCGATGATTTGGCCGACCTGCTCAAGCGTCATCGGTTTGCTGTGCGAAGCGAATTCGTCTTCCAGGCGGAATCGATGTTCGATCACGGTTTTCTCGATGTCCGACAAATCAGCACGGTTTTCGACGACAATCCGTTTGACCTCAGACGCGGAATCAGTCAGGAATTCCTCGCGCTTCGATTCAACGAAGTTCGAACGCTCGAGCTTCGGGTCGAAGTCGGTGGGGAAGCGCTGACGGTATTTGCTGAGCTTCATGCCCTGGCGGCTGAACGCCTTGATGATTGCGCGACAGGCATAGGTCGAAAATTTGAAGCCGCGGCCCGCATCGAACTTGTCGACCGCCCGGAGAAGAGCCATGTTGCCCTCGCTGACCAGATCGGCAAAGTCAACTTCGCTCATACGCGTCCGCTTGGCCATTGCCAACACGAGCGCGAGGTTGGTTTCGGCAATCTGCTCCCGCAGAACCCGCGACTTGCGGTACCAGCGGAGGAGTTCGTGGGCCTGCTCCTCGGTTGGCGTCCGGTCAGGTGACTCGAGAATCTCGTCACGCAGTTCGGCGACCCGAAAGCGGGCGTAGTTGTACTGCAGGAAAATCACCCGCTCCTCGGCACCGGTCAGGATGACCTGATCGCTGCTCCGGGGAAGACGCGTCTTGGTAATGCCAAGATCGTTCATGACCGGGCTGTACCAGGAAGCGTCCGGCTTGCGGATATCGGGGGCTTCGTCGTAGATCACCCTCTCCGCATCCGGCTTACGGAATTCCTCGGAGTCGATGTAGTCCTGCTGGTTGGCGAGGATTTCAGAGATCAGGCGACGGTCGTGCTCGTTGAGCGCACGAAGACCGCGGCTGGGGGCGCCACCGGAGCGATCGGTGCCGACGTTGACGCCGCGCCGGCGTTGGAGGTTGGAGAGTGGAGTGCGAGAGGTCATAGCTGGGTCCGTCCTGGGTTCAAGTCTCAGGCACGCTCCGGTGCCCGGAAGTTCGAAGATGAGTTCGCCGTCTCGAAGCGGTTAGTTTCAAGACCCCTTGAAAATCGGTTCTGAACGTCAGTCATCAGTGAACGCCTGATGAATGCGTACTCATTCCGAGAAATTCGGCGGTTGGTTTCAGCATTCGAGGTTTTCTGGGCTTCGCGTGCGAGGTAGAGAATCGAGTCACCGTAAGGTGATATGGCTGATCCGGGGATCGGGTTCGCTGAAACCTAGAATCATTCTAAAAAAGTTCTTGCCCGTACACAACCCGGAAATTGCCCGGAGACGCTGATTCGGGCGATATCGCTGCTCAGCCCATCTTCGTCCGGAAAGATCGCGATGGGCCACGCGACACCGACCCTGACGCGGTCTATCGTGGGGTATCACCACCAGCCCGAAATCTATGCAAAGGAATAGGAATATGGCATTTTCCCTCCCCGATCTTCCCTACGCCAAGGACGCCCTTGAGCCGCACATCGATGCGAAGACCATGGAGATCCACCATGGCAAGCACCACAACGGCTACGTCACCAAACTCAACGATGCGGTGAAGGGCACCGAGTGGGCCGACAAGCCCATCGAGGACCTCATCCGCAGCCTCGACAAGTTGCCCTCCGACAAGCAGACCGCTGTGCGCAACAACGGCGGCGGACACCTCAACCACTCGATGTTCTGGCCGGGCATGAGCCCCAAGGGCGGCGGCAAGCCGAGCGGTGATCTCGCCAAAGCCATCGACGACGCCTTCGGGAGCTTCGATGCCATGAAGAAGCAGTTTGCTGATTCCGCCGCCGGTCGCTTCGGCTCCGGATGGGCGTGGCTCTGCGTGCAGCCCAGCGGCAAGCTCCACATCGTCTCAACCGCCAATCAGGACAACCCGATGATGCCGACCTCCATGGGCGGCCAGGGATCGGACCACCAGCCGATCCTCGGACTGGATGTCTGGGAGCACGCGTACTACCTGAACTACCAGAACCGCCGTCCGGACTACATCGACGCTTTCTGGAACGTCGTCGATTGGGACACGATCGGCAAGCGTTTCGCCGACGCGACGAGCTGATCCCGGCGCTTCTGAACGAGTCACAGCCCCGGCACGTCCGGGGCTGTTTTGTGCGCGGAGCGTACGATGGACGCATGCACCTTCACCTTATTGTTGCCGTGATCCCAATGATCGCCTTCTGCAGCGCCGCGTTCGCGCACACGCGGGCGGATTTCGAGCCGCGCGTTCGCCTCATCGTCGAGGTTCCCCAGCAGCACGCCGGGGGCGAGGTGTACCTCGCCGGCAACCTCAACGACTGGAATCCCGCGGATCCACGCTACCGCCTGCGCCCCGCGCGCGAGCAGAAGGCGCGTGAGTACTTCTTCGAACTCCCGCTCAGCGCGATCCCGGTCGGGGGGCTCGAGTTCAAGTTCACCAAGGGCTCGTGGGAGACCGTGGAGCGCAACGCCGATCTCCAGGACATCAGCAACCGCACGCTCGATCGCGACTCGATTCCGAGACCGAAGGACGGCACCGTCTCGGAGATCAGATTGGCCGTGGCGGCCTTCGCCGACGAAAGAGCCGGACAGTCGCGACCATCGACCATCGTCGGACGGCTGGAATCGTTCGAGTTCACCAGCAACATCCTCGGTAACGCTCGGACCGTCCGGGTCTGGCTCCCCGAGGCGTACGCGACCGAAACGGACCGTGCGTTCCCCGTGCTGTACATGCACGACGGCCAGAACTGCTTCGACGAAGCGACCAGCGCGTTCGGCGACGAGTGGCGGATCGACGAAACGCTGACCGAGCTGATCGATTCCGGCGAGATCGAGCCGATGATCGTCGTGGGGATCGACAACTCCGGTGTGGCGCGCGCCGCAGAGTACAACGCGTCCTACACCAGTTTCCGCGGCATCCAACCCTACGGCGAGAAGTACATCGCCATGCTCGTCGACGAGCTCATGCCGGAGATCCAGAGCAAGTATCGGGTGCGGACCGGTCCGGAGCACACCTCCCTCGGGGGCTCCAGCTTCGGAGGCAACATCACCCTGCTCGCGGCGATGGAGCGCCCCGGCGTGTTCGGGCGCCTGCTCATCGAGTCGCCGGCCGTCCCCGTCGTCGGCCCGAAGTTCCTTGAAGCCATCCAGCAGTTCGGCGAGGAATCCCGCTGGACGCCCGAGACCGACGATTTCGTCGGACGCGTCTTCATGGCGATGGGCACCAAGGAGACGGGAAACGCAGCCTACAACCAGCGGCTCGTGGCCTTGATGGACGAACTCCGCGAAGCGTTTGCCGGCGAGAACCACCTGATCGTGGTTGAGGAGGGTGCGATCCACAACGAGCGGGCCTGGGCGAGGCGCTTCCCGGATGCCGCGAGATTCCTGTTTGGCCAGCCGGAAGCGGGGGAATAGTCCGCGTTTCTTGGTTGTGGCCGTGATCGGTGGTAGTCTCCAAGCACGCCCTGTGCCGGGCTCTTGAGGAGAGACAAATATGAAAGCTGCCACATTGCTCGCTTCCGCTGGTGTCCTGTTCAGCACCCAGTTCGCGTCGGCCGGAGAACCGCTCCCGCGCGTCGTCATCGTCGCCGCGGCGACAAACACCGCCGACGCCCAGAACGAACCCCGCTTTACCGACCCGCGAGACAAGCTGCTCGCGACCGGTCTGTTCAGCGATGTTGACATCATCAACGCGACAGGCATCGGCGATGGCGTCGGCACGCCGGCCCTCGAGACGCTGCTCGAGTACGACGCGGTGCTGACCTGGTCGAACGCCTCGTTCGAAAACGCCGTCACGATGGGCGATGTGCTCGCCGATTACGTCGACGCCGGCGGCGGCGTGGTCGTCGGCGTGTTTGCCAACACGTCCACCAACACCGCCCGTTTCCTGCAGGGGCGTTGGAACTCCGAGCCGGGCTACATCGCGATCCCGCAGAACGGCGGATTCGTTGACGGCACGTCGGCCGGGCTCGGCGAGATTCTCGTGCCGGGGCACCCGATCCTCGATGGCGTGGATTCGTTCTTCAACAACGCCCCCATCGGGACGTTCGGTCCGTTCGGTGCGTGGCGGGTTGCTGAGCTCAACCTCACCGAGGGCTCGACGCTCGTCGCTCGCTGGACCACCGGCGAAACGCTCATCGCGATCGCGCCGAACCCGAGCGTGGTCGAGATCGGCTTCCACCCGGTGTCGAGCGCAGTGAACGCGGGGTACTGGGACCAGACCACCGATGGCGGGCTCATCATGGCCAACGCGCTGCTTTTCGCCGCTGCGCAGGGCGGGGACGAGTGCGTCGGCGACCTGACCGGCGACGGCACGGTCAATCTTGTCGATCTCAACATCGTGCTCGGTAACTTCGGGATGACGACATCGGAAGGCGACACAAACGGAGACGGCGAAGTCGACTTGGCCGACCTCAATGCCGTGCTCGGCGAGTTCGGCACCACCTGCCCATAAGGGCGATCATCGCTGGGTCGTCAGTTTGGCGATCCAGCCGCCGCCGAGAACCAGATCGGGCTCGACCGCGCTGTACAGCGCGGCGGCCTGTCCCGGTGTGACCGCGCGCTGGGGCTCGTCGAACTCCAGTTCGAAGGCTCCCGTTCGCCCGGAAGGCGATGGTGCGCTGGCGGGCAATGCGAGCGGGTCGATCACGCGGACACGGGCCGGAACCGGCTCGGAGTTGTAACGGACCTGTGCCAGGCACTTGGCCCACCGCCCGTCGCTTGGCGGATCGACCAGCCAGTTGGCCTCGGCCACGGTGCAGCCCGACGACATCAACCGCTCCGGATCGCCGACGGTGATCGTGTTGGACTCGGGGTCTTTTTCGACGACATAGATCGGGTACCCGAGCGCGACCCCAACGCCGCGGCGTTGGCCGATCGTGAAGCGGTGCTGGCCCTCGTGCTTGCCCACGACGGCCCCCTCGGTGTCGAGAATATCCCCCGTCCGGCCGGCGAGGTCTTCCCGTCGGCGCTCGACGAGCCCGGCGTAGTCGTTGTCCGGGACGAAGCAGATCTCCTGCGAGTCGGGCTTGTCAAACACTGGGAGCCCGAGGTCCTCCGCGATCGCCCGGACCTCGGTCTTCTCGTAGCCGCCGATCGGCAGCATCATCTCGTTCAGACGCGGCCGCGGGGCACCGAACAGAACGTAGGACTGGTCTTTGGAGTGGTCGACACCGCGCAGAAGGCGGGGGGTGCCGGTCGATCGGTCGATCCGGGCGTAGTGCCCGCTGGCGACGAATTCGGCGTCGATCTGTCTGGCGTAGGCATGGAGCTTTCCGAACTTGAGCCAGTCGTTGCAGCGGACGCAGGGGTTGGGCGTCCGGCCGCTCGCGTACTCCTCGACGAAGTAGTCGATGATCCGGTTGAAGTCCTTCTTGAAGTTGCAGACGTAGAACGGCACGCCGAGTTCGGCCGCGACCGACCGGGCATCCGCCGCGTCGTTGATCGAGCAGCAGCCCTGATGACCAATTTTGATACGGGTGGGGTCGCAGCTGACCCCGGCGGAGTCGAACGGCTCGAGCTGGTCGAGCGTTTCACCCGGGGACCCGAGGCGCATGAAGCAGCCCACGACCTCGTACCCTTGGCGCAGCAGCAGGGCCGCGGCGACAGAGGAGTCCACGCCGCCGGACATCGCGACCAGCACTTTGCCTTTGGAGGAGGGCATGACCCTCAGTCTAGCCGCCGCGGAGCGGCTCTTCCGGGGCCCGCCAGCGATCTCACCCTACAATAAGTGGCCCCGGGTCCGCCGTCTGCGTGTGCAGCGGGTCCCTGTGGAGTTCCGCAAGAAAGCGAGCATCCATGGCCATCTTTTCGCGCCGATCGACCAAGACCAAGCCGCTCAATGTTCAGCCCAGCGTGACCGTCGTCGCCGAGGGCAAGCATGTGCGGCCTCCGGTCCAGACAAGCGCGGAGTCCGAGGTCTGGCGCGATAACCGGGTCATGGAATTTGGCACG
>CAXIWF010000529.1:0-20703 GCA_964036045.1 Eutreptiella sp. 'Long Island Sound 2002' | reverse complement strand
CTGACCCGGCCAGGACGGACGAGCACACGCACACACGCACGGGGTTGAGCCGTGGCGTCCTCGGACCCGCAAGGAGAGGTGACGGCGTCCACACGAAACAGCCCCGGTGCACCGGCCGAGTCCCCCGTGGAACGACGGACGGTACGGGAAACCGGACGCGTCAGTGACCGGGTCCGCACACGGAAACCACCGCAGCGCACACAGCCCAAGACCGACGCCGGAGGGACCCGCCAGGGACAACCCCATCGCGGGGCCCCAAACGGGTACGACGCGGAGCGAGCCCAGCGCCCCTGCCTCGGCGGGGGCCAGCGGCAGGCACAATGAGCCCGATTGTTTGCCGGCCTCCGCGTGCTCCGCGCAGCCACCCAGTAAAGCCGGTGGCGCAAGCCCCCGGGTTGGAGAAAGGCACCACGGCGTCAGGAAAGCCAACAGGAGCACCCAGAGCGACCGGACCGGACGAGGCGGAACGCACCACACGGGGCCACCAGACAGGCCAGAGAGGCACGCCGCCGGCCACAACCAAGGCACAAAGACAGGTGCCAAGCAACAACGGCCACCGAGTGCCGCAAACCCGGGCAGCGAGCACAACACGCAACGCACCCAGGCACTGAAACAGGTGCCAGGCAACACCAAACCCGCACACCACAAACCCCAGCGAGGAGTGACGGGGTACAAGCGGGCCGCGCACTCAGGCACACACACACCCCGACATGCCAGCCAGGAGTGGCGGGGCGCAACCGAAGCCCGAGCCCAAGCACACACACCCACACCGCAGACCCCAGCCAGGAGTGGCGGGGCGCAACCGAGACCCGAGCCCAAGCACACACACCCACACCCCACACCCCAGCCAGGAGTGGCGGGGTACAAGCGAAGCGCGCACACAAACACACACAAACCCCAACACCTCAGCCAGGAGTGGCGGGGCGCAACCGAAACCCGAGCGCGAGCACAAACACCCAGACCGCACACCCCAGCCAGCAGTGGCGGGGTACAAGCGGAGCGCGCACACGACTACGAAAACCCCTACACCGCAGCCAGGAGTGGCGGGGCGCAGCCAAAACCCGAGCCCAAGCACGCACACCCCAACCAGGAGGGTCGGGGTACAAGCGGAGCGCGCACGCAAACACGCACACCCCAACACCCCAACCAGGAGTGGCGGGGCGCAGCCCAAACCCGAGCCCAAGCACACACATCCACACCCCACACCCCAGCCAGGAGTGGCAGAGTACAAGCGGAGCGCACACGCAAGCACAAACACAACCCAACACCCCAGCCAGGAGTGGCGGGGTGCAGCCGAGACGCGAGCCCAAGCACACACACCCACACCGCACACCTAGCCAGGAGTGGCGGGGCGCAGCCGAAACCCGAGCCCAAGCACACACGCCCACACCGCACACCCCAGCCAGGAGCGGCGGGGTACAAGCGGAGCGCACACACAAGCACACACACACCCACACACCCCAGCCAGGAGTGGCGGGGCACAGCCGAAACCCGAGCCCAAGCACACACACCCACACCGCACACCCCAGCCAGGAGTGGCGGGGCGCAGCCGAAACCTGAGCCCAAGCACACACGCCCACACCGCACACCCCAACCAGGAGTGGCGGGGTACAAGCGGAGCGCGCACACAAACACGCACACCCCAACACCCCAGCCAGGAGTGGCGGGGCGAAGCCGAAACCCGAGCCCAAGCACACACACCCACGCAGCACAACCCAGCCAGGAGTGGCGGGGTACACGCGGAGCGCGCACACAAACACACACAAGCCCCAACACCGCAGCCAGGAGCGGCGGGGCGCAGCCGAAACCCGAGCCCAAGCACGCACACCCCAACCAGGAGGGTCGGGGTACAAGCGGAGCGCGCACGCAAACACGCACACCCCAACACCCCAACCAGGAGTGGCGGGGCGCAGCCCAAACCCGAGCCCAAGCACACACATCCACACCCCACACCCCAGCCAGGAGTGGCAGAGTACAAGCGGAGCGCACACGCAAGCACAAACACAACCCAACACCCCAGCCAGGAGTGGCGGGGTGCAGCCCAGACGCGAGCCCAAGCACACACACCCACACCGCACACCTAGCCAGCAGTGGCGGGGCGCAGCCGAAACCCGAGCCCAAGCACACACGCCCACACCGCACACCCCAGCCAGGAGCGGCGGGGTACAAGCGGAGCGCACACACAAGCACACACACACCCACACACCCCAGCCAGGAGTGGCGGGGCACAGCCGAAACCCGAGCCCAAGCACACACACCCACACCGCACACCCCAGCCAGGAGTGGCGGGGCGCAGCCGAAACCTGAGCCCAAGCACACACGCCCACACCGCACACCCCAACCAGGAGTGGCGGGGTACAAGCGGAGCGCGCACACAAACACGCACACCCCAACACCCCAGCCAGGAGTCGCGGGGCGAAGCCGAAACCCGAGCCCAAGCACACACACCCACGCAGCACAACCCAGCCAGGAGTGGCGGGGTACACGCGGAGCGCGCACACAAACACACACAAGCCCCAACACCGCAGCCAGGAGCGGCGGGGCGCAGCCGAAACCCGAGCCCAAGCACACACAACTACACGGCACAACCCAGCCAGGAATGGCGCGGTACAGGCGGGGAGCGCGCACACAAACACACACACCCCAACACCCCAGCCAGGAGTGGCGGGGCGCAGCCGAAACCCGAGCCCAAGCACACACACACACACCGCACACCCCAGACAGGAATGGCGGGGTACAAGCGGAGCGCGCACACAAACACGCACACCCCAACACCCGAGCCAGGAGTGGCGGGGCGAAGCCAAAACCCGAGCCCAAGCACACACACCCACACAGCAGCAGGAGTGGCGGGGTACAAGCGAAGCGCGCACACAAACACACACACCCCAACACCCCAGCCAGGAGTGGCGGGGCGCAACCAAAATCCGAGCCCAAACACACACACCCACACCAAAAAGCCCAGCCAGGAGTGGCGAGGTACAAGCGGGGTGCGCAGACAAGCACACACACAGCCCAACATCCCAGCCAGGAGTGGCGGGGCGCAGCCAAAAACCGAGCCCAAACACACACATGCACACGGCACACCCCAGCCAGGAGTGGCGGGGTACAAGCGGAGCGGGCACACAAGCACAAACAGGCCCCAACAGGCCACCCAGGAGTGGCGGGGCGCAGCTGAAACCCGAGCCCAAGCACACACACCCACACCGCACAGCCCAGCCAGGAGTGGCGGGGTACAAGCGGAGCGCGCACGGAAACACACACACACCCCATCACCCCAGCCAGGAGTAGCGCGGCGCAGCCGAAACCCCAGCCCAAGCACAACCCAGACCCAAACACAAGCGCCACACAACAGTAGGAAACCCAGTGTCCATAGCAGGGGCACTGAGGCAGCCCGTGCCATGCAGGTGACCCGGCCAAATGTGCTCCGGAGACCGGGGGTTAAGGCTGCATCCTAAGACCTGCGCTGCTTTGGGACTCGAGGCGGAGCGTGCGACACCCAAGCGCCTCGGAACCCCAGTACCAAGAACATGCATGCATGCCTGGGGAACAGGATACGCCAGGAAGTCTGGTGAACCTCTAGGGTGCCGCCGAAAGGAGGGGACGTGCGCAAGCACGGGGGCACACCCTCCCGGCGAGACAAGCACGTCACGCTGGCGGCGATCAGCCCTCCCAATGTTGCCCGGGGCCGCTTTGTAGGGGGCCACCAGTCAGGTCTAGCGGGATGTAAGTTGCCTCCTCTCTCCACGCGCGGAGCCTTTTCCTGTTCGTCACAGGGGCAACGCCAGGGGGAACCATGGGGCGCCTCTCCACGACCTGGTGCACCTACCTACCTACCTACCTACCTAGGTAAAACCATTGAGTATAGGGGTTCTGAGGTGGGAGACCACTAGGCTTAACCAACAGGGCCCAAGGCGTGAAATGGCTATTTCATTTCGGTATTACCTCCATGAAGGAAGATAACTCCGCTCTCTTGCGTGGTCGGCGTGAACTTCATGGGGCGCTAGGGCTGTACCCCTAGTTACTTTACAAAATGTACTAAAAACCTCAAAAGAGTCATTAAAATGATCCACTGTTAGTCTTCATAACTGACTAAGGTTTAGGGGGGGCTAGGCCTGGATCAAGTACCCCAAGAAAGACATGGCAGTGACGTTTTCTTTACTCCCCCCTGGAATACTAGTTGATCAAGCTAGTAGGACCAAGGAAAAAAGCTCAGATTACCCTGAACTTACCTCAGAAAACCCCTCAAACCAGCATATGACATTATCATCACTTCATAGAAGCTTATCACACTATAGGTACCCTCGAAAAACAGTGTAATTTACGGTGAATGATGTCCCTTTGAAGGGGCATTTCTCAAAAGTTGCCTTCGTGCCGCGCAACATTTTGGCAAAAATTTGGGAAAAGTGGCGTTTGAACTCAGCACTCCCTCTCCAGAGTGTACATGCTTGCCCACAAGGGTACAGTCGAACGCCCGAGCAGTGACGACCATCCCTGCATAAACAGCCTTTCAGTAAACGTCCTGACGGAGGGTCTGGGCGGAGCAAAACTCCCAATCGAGGGCACAAACCTTCAGGAGCTGAAAGAAAGCAGAAAAGGTCATCAACAGGGTGTGAATCCTGTGGTTTAGTGAAAAAGCTAGCGATTTAGAAAGTGAAATCGCTAAAAGTGATGTAAAGACGTTAGACATGGTCATATTTTATCTAACACTAGCAGTCGCAGACAAGCGCAACAGAGTTGTACGCCACAAAAGGGGCGCGGAAGCTTATACGGCTCCTGGAAAAGAAGATATGAGCCCTGGTTTTTGAGCTTTAAAAAGAAAATTCTGCACAGTTGCATCAAAAGGTTTATAAACATTAGGAAAAAGAAGGAAAAAAATAGCCAAACAACAGAGCAGGAGGACAACCCGCCTCTCAGGTATGTTACTGTCATGATACACTCATGCATTGTGTTCGTGTTGTTTGTTTCGTTACAACGCTAGGGTTGTCACCGCTGTGTTGGTTGGGGGTATGGGTGTTCATGTCTCTCACTCTGCACAGGTAAAACCAGGAATCAAAGGTATGTCAGACGAATGGAGCACGTAGTGCGCAGGTAGGGTTAGAGTGTGCGCTGTGCTCGCGATTCATGTACCTAGTCTCTGCATTCACACGCTGTGGCACTTTCCCTGTGCATCCCTTCACTTTCTCCTTTTCTCCAGAGTTCAGAAAGAAAGTGCTTGCTCCTGCCTGGTCTTGCCGTGGCATTAAAGTAGGGTTGTTTAAAACGTTAGGCTTCGTTTTGCGCTGTGTAGCTGCCCGTCACTTCACTCTCTCTTTCTCTCTCTCTCTCTCTCTCTCTCTCTCTCTCTCTCTCTCTCTCTCTCTCTCTCTCTCTCTCTCTCTTCTGCAGGAAACAACGGAAGAAGTGCATAATACGCACCATGCATTGATCGCTTAGGGTTGTTTATAAGTTGCAGTAGGGTTGTTTGAACGCTTAGGATTGCTGTTGCGTTCGTTGTCTTTCGGCATACACATGATGTGTGGTGAATGAGGTGAGTAAGCCCCGGAGGAGCTCACGTCTTGGTTGAGTTTCTTCGTGATTGGTTAAATTGTCAGGATGAAAATGCAGAAAAGAAACCATTTTTCGTTACGCCTCCCTCCCCTGCATGCTGCATGATGCATTAAAGGTCTGAAGGCCACGCGCTCTGCACGCGGTAAAACCCTTGTTAGGTTACCCAGGGCTCAGCCCTACGTTCTATAATAGAACGGGCGGCGTCCTTAACGCTTGCTTGCTTGATACGACGATTTGGGTACAGTCTATTTTTTTCCAACCGGAGACCCGTATAATACGGCGAGGTCGGTTAGGTTCCTCAGCCATAAACTGTCCTGCATCTGCCTTTGCATTCAGGTGGGAAAGGTACAGGGTGATTGGTGCACTCCCTGGCCCAGCTAAAAAGGGCGCTGATCCCACAATCACATGGGCCTCAGCCAGAGACGGCGAGGACTGGACGTCTCCCTCATGTACAACCCTTACTACAAGCTGTGCGCACAACACAGAAGTGCACCTCCTCCAAGCGCTGGCAGAGAAACGCGCCAGGGGGTCTCTGTCAGGCCACAGCAGCCTAGTGGCGCTGTGTTCGCTTGTCCTTCCACAGGGCGGACAGTAGGGCCTCCAAACTCTCTGACAACGCCATCAAGTAGAGGGTGTAAGGTTTGGGTCAGCAGGCCTGGTAGTGGCTGAGTGCGGTTGAGCTCACCCTACCTTCGAAGGCTGCTGCTGGCATTAGTGAGTGTAGTGTAGTGGTGTCTCCTGCTCCGCGTGCTTTTCCTTGCGTGCAGGGGAGTGTGTTAGCTTTTGGCCTCTAGAAAAATTGGCGTTTCGTATGTCCTTACCACACTTGGCCCCTCCCCTCCTCTAGTAGGTAAGGCTTTTGCCGTTTCCGCAAAGGTTAGGCGCCAGCTCAGAAATTGGGCGCCATAGGTGTGGTACCAGTAGCCGAGTACGACGTTCGGTCCGACATCAGCGAATGCTGATGATGGCAGCCACACTGGGAAGAGAAGTGAGACACATACAGACATACGTAGCACACTCAGGGGTATGGTAGCACCGCCAACACGGGTAGAACCCCATTGGTATGGACCAGTTAGGGGTCCTAACTGTGCGCGCGCTTGTCCCCAAGGAGAGTGGACACACCTTATCTCTAACACCTTGCTTGCCGTTCCCCCCCGGTCTAGGAAGCCACCGTCTTCGTTGGCTCCTCAAGGTCATCACATTAGGGCATATTCCATGCAACACGTGGTCACCAGGGCACTCACTCGCTGGGTGGCTGCAAACCTGATAAGCGGCCATCTGGCTCAGGGTGGCAACCACAGGCATGGGACTGCAGGGCACAACCAGAGCAGGGTCAGGGTTCCAAAAGCAGCTGATGTGTAGGTGTTTGGAGCGCCAAACTCGATTGAGGGTGGGGGTTAGTACATTCACTGTAACTGAAGCTCTACCGGAGTCCTGAGCCTGTCCTGGCACACACCGAGTAGGCCCAGATGTCAGCACAAGAGTGCTCACCGCCCCTGGGAGGTTAGAGAACAGAGGGGGCTGTGAGTAAAGGGCCTCAACTGCGAGTTCCAAAGGGAGGAAATCTGTACACGTAGGCCGGCATGTTCAGGTGACCCGCAGTTAGGGTGGTCGTATGGAGGTGGGCAGATCTGACCCCGCAGGAACCCAGTCCAGCGCGTGAACGTGTTCTTGGTACTGCACCGTGCAGGATGATGGCACGGTGGGAGGCTGGGGTCAGAGGACTCAAGTACCATTCGGCTGCAAACAAGGTAAGCGGCCTGGTGGTATTCCGATGATCTGCAGTGTTGCTTTCCTCGGTGAGGGGGAAGTGTACCTCTCGGGGGAGCCTATACTCCTGCAGGAGTGACCCGAAGGAAACTCCCAACAGGAGGGGGGGATGTCTGGGGTATACCGCCGCCTCCTGAACCTTGCAACCTCCGCGGATGGGTTGGGAACAATAAATGGATAGGCACAAGGAGATTATCTTCTTAGGCTGGGACAGAGTTTCAGCGCGGGCTAGAAGCCCTCCCTCGTTGTTCTCAGCCAGGTAGGAACAAAGACGGGGTTGACACCTCCGTCGGGTTGGATGAAGGCAGACATGGGTTCGCAGGTTGCCTCAGAAACCACATACCCCTCCAAAAGGGTGAGCAATTTCCGACCGTGTTTATACTCGTGGCGGGCTATACATGCGAATACGTAGTATCCATCGACTGCCATTTCTTCGGCACTCATCTCCTCAACTTTGTCAGCCTCTTCAGGTGAGGTTGCGTTCTGCGGGTTGATTTTCTCGACCTCCTTATCGCTTAGGCGCACCTCATCCCAGGACAAGTCAACGGGGGAGTGGTAGTGCCTCAACTCTTTAGGAGCACAGAGTGGCTCAGCACCTAGATGTGGACTGCACCTGACATGGATCCTAGATCCATCTATCCTGATGATACGATAGGGACCAAAATGAGGGTCCTGCGGGCAGCTACGCGGCCAGGAGGGTAGTCGTGAGTGGTGAACCAAAACAAGGTCACCAACTTAAAACTGGCGGGTTGCCGTAGACGATTTTGTCGCCTCAGTTCACGTTCAGGAAACTTATCTCAGGTTAGTTCCTGCCTGGTTAGCCATAGACTGCTTGTGTTCCAGCCAATCCCCAAAGGTGCTCTTCAAGTCCTCAGGAAAGTGGCTGCTGAAGAACCAAGCAGGTCCTCCTGCATGAAACCGCTCATGGGGGGTGAAACCCGTAGACGAGCTCCTCTGAGAGTTCATGGTTAGCACTGCCCATGGTAGTAGCCGTACCCAATCTTTGGTGCGTTTCTGCTTCATCAGGATTCTCAGGTTCTGCTCCACTACACGGTCCTGTCTCTCGCAAAGATGGTTAGAGGTGTGAGTATAGGGTACATCTGTGGTCACCTTAACGTTGAGGGCGTTCAATACAGCTTTGTACCATCCTGTGTCACTGCGCATGCGTACATCTTCATTAGAGTGCACCTGTTTCGGTGCTCCGTATGGTTCGAACCATTGTTCGACCAACAGTTTTACAGTCTGCTCACCTGTAATTTTCTTACTGCAAGGAAACACACGGGTGAGGCCTGAGAGGCCACAGTTTACCACTAGGCAGCTATCATAGCCACCAAAGCGAGGTAGGCCTTGGATGAAATCCACGTAGAGAAGAGATTTAGTACAATAGGGTATGGGTAAGCTGGAGATCAGTCCCCTATCCGTACTATCGCTCTGCTTGCTGGCATGACTGCCACAAGCATCAACAATGGTGTGCATACGAGACCTCAATTCAGTCAAGATTAGACTGGAGTAGAGACACTCACGGAAGAATTCCACTGCGCGATGAGCGAGTGTGACCTGAGCTGAGATGGGACCACTGTAGACAGCCATTGGGTCCTGCATCAGACACAACTATACGCTCCTCGTAGAAGAGGTATTGGTTTTTCTTCTACCACTGGTGCCCGTCAATGACGAGGGCTTCTACACCAGTGCTGAGGGTCTGGAGAATTTTTTTGTATTCTGACTGATAGTTGGTTGAACTCCAACCCTCGAGGATTCCAGCCGTACACATAGACATGTCCAGCTGAACGTCCATGCGCTGGAAAGCCTCTTTGGCAAGATCCTCAGAGCTCTGACCAATAAGCGCATCGAAGTTGTTGCGCGATATGTAGTCAGACAATTCGTTTTTTATACCAGGGATATGGTGGACTGTTAGCCTGAACTGACTGAGGTACGTCCACCATCGTTTTAGTTGCGTTTTCTCTGGTGGTGGGCCCTTCTGAAAGAACTTCACCAGTTCCTGGTCACAGAGCCAGACAGTAGGGCTAGATCCCAATAGTCGGGATTGTGAAGAGAGCACCAACACACCGGCCAGGAGCTCCCCGTCATAGGTGCTGTAGTTGGGATGCGCCTGGTTCCATTTCCAGATCCAGTGACCAAGTGGCACCATACGCCACTCATTGAAGGGATAGTCGTCTTCCAGAGAACCATCAAGGTTCAGACCTGGGGTGCGACAATGGCAATGGGTTACCTCAGGGGGGTTAAGCTATTGGCATAGGTAAATCGTTCCTCGCCTCCTTACATCACTGGCATCAGTGATCAGGACGATCTCACCCTTAGCACAAGGTACCCGCAGGCAGTTGCAGGAGGCGATTTTCCTTCTCAACTCCTGAAAACACTCCTCCTCTCTGGCGGTCCACCTCGAGGGGGCGGTTTTTTTGATTAGATCAGTGAGAGGGGCAGAAGAGTAAGTAAAGTTGTCGATGTGTCGCCGATAGAAGTTACAGGCGCCCACAAAACTCCTCACGTCGTCTAGACCCTTCTTAGGGTTACCGCAAATCTGCATGTCCTGTAGGGGCTGCATTCTAGACGCGGCTGGTTTCCACCAGCCATACCCCACATCGAAACCCAAGTACTCCATCTCCTCTTTCATCAGCTCGCATGTTTCTAGTTTGATTCGGAGATGATTTTCCTGACGAACAGTGAAAAACTCACGGAGGCGGAGGACATGGTCCTCTTGGGTATTGGTACCCAAACTAACGTCATCGATGTGGGCCTCCATCTCAGCCCCTCGAGAAATCAACTCTTGTACAAGAGGCGTGCGCCTCAGTATATACAAAATTTTGTTCATCAGTTCTTCGAAGAGCCTGCGCGTTAGGGACCCTGAAAGGCATGACCTTCCATTTAAATACACGACCCTTAGGGGTTATAAATGCCAGCAGTTCCAGAGCTGCGGCGGCCAGGTCGACCTGCCAGAAACCACTGCGTTTGTCCATTTTGGTTTTATACCTGCGATTGGCAATACACTTAAGGGTGTTTTCCATGTCAGGAATACTGCCCAAGTGGTCCTTGGCTTTCTTATTGACCTCACCATAGTCAACAACCATTCGCAGGGAAGTCGATCCAGGTTTAGCAACCAGGAAACAAGGACTGCAGTGATGGGGGTAGTCCCCCTTCTTATATTCCTCTACGAGGCCAGCATCAATACATTCCCGGATCTGGCGCTCTAATTCTGCAACCTGTTCCTGAGGAGCGGGGTAGCAACAACGTCTCACTCGCGTTTTCTCAAACTCAGGTTTCAGTTTCAGGTCCATCTCGACCAGGTTTTTGCAGGATAGGGGAGTCCGCAAGGCGCCGAACACCTCCTTATAGGTTAAAAGCAGTTTCTTCAGTCGAGGGTCAAGGATCAGCCTGTCGATTTTCTGTTGGAAATCCTCCTCAGCATGGAGGTTGCTCTTTCAACGTTCATCTTTTTTCTGCCGATCAGCATTTCCGGCAGGTAGCGAGCTGTCATCCCATTCAGGGGAACACTGTTGCCGGTATTGTAGAGAGTACACTAGGGGTACCTCTGGGTCAGGCAGCGTGTAGAGCTCATCATCCAGCTCAGACCAGATGGAGATTTTCCAGGTCTATCTGAGGTATTGCAGTCGCTTCTGGCGCTCCATACCTTCGGCCCTCAGGTACAACATTCTTCGGAGTTCCTGGGCGTCATGCTCTGACAGGGGCATGTTATTAGACGCAGGCCGCGCTAGAGCGCCAGAGTGCCGAGCTGCGGGCTCTCCTGAGCATGTATGGTGCATGTGAAGCCAGGTTTCCCAACAGGGGAACGTTGTTCTGACGTTGACCCCAGATTTAAGTCCTCCAGCAACAGCTGGGCCAAGAGGGCAGTGTGCTTGAGATCAACACAGCTGGGGTCAACAGGGGGAATAGTGCTGGCGATTTCAGGCAGTTGATTGTCGGCATCTTCTCTCACAATAGCAGGTGCCAGTTTGTCATCATAGGATTCACCACCTGTAAGTGTGGCTGAAGTGTGCTCAGGGGATCATTTTGTGAGATCCTAAAGGGTCAGACCACGATTTTCGGCCATGACCTCTTTCAGTAGCACCTGGTCTAGATCACACAGGGGTACAGGGTTGAGGGAACGATCAACGATGGATAAGGATCCAGCCCATTCTGGGGCCTGCAAAGCGGTGTCTGAATCATCAGGCAGGTAGATGGGACCATCGGGGAGTTGCACTCTTGCCACAGTCATTCGGTCCAGCAGTTGACGCCAATAGGTGTGTTCGCCTGAACGACCCCAGTGAGGGGTACACAGGACCACCCTTCGTCCCTCAAACGCGATTTTGGTCAGACTCTTTGCGAGCACAGAGAAGGAAGGGTTAGTATACGCTAGGCCCATTGCTTTCGACAAGAAGCGGAAGTCGTTATTCAAATGTTTCGAGCGACACAATTGCAGGAAGTGCTGGTGTTGCCTCGCGAACAGTTCAACCTGGATGTCATCCAGGGATACCTGCAAGGCGGCCAGTCTATTTTCAAGGACCTGTCAGGCCAACTGGTAGTTTTTGGTACGATACTTTGTCCGTTCTGCGTAGCGCAGCCCGGACTCTTTTCTTCCTGACACCTTGAAAGGTACGGAGAAGAAGCCAGTGCCGAAGTTGCAGCGAGAGCATAGGGACGTTGGTGAATCAACAAATTCTGCCGGGGGTTTTTCCGCAGAAGGTTGGTGCCAATGACAACGTCAAAGGCGTCAGCGTCCAACACTCCGCAGCGTTGCATCACGGATTCGCCAAGACCAATGGATACATCGACAGCCTCCAGGGAATGGATGGTTCACCCAACCCCTACTCTTATGGTCACAGTCTCAGTTTCTTGAAGATTTTTAGCTGGCGCTGGGCCACTATGGTGAGTGTTGCGCCGGTGTTCAGTACTGCGCGAAAAACCTGATCCCCGATTTTCACGAGGATCCAGAAAACCACGTCCTTCTCTTCAGAGCTGCTCCCCTACTCCCCATCAGGGAATTCACGTCCACCCCCGCAGCCATGAGCGATTTGGCCATCCAGGCCAATCGCCTCTTCTTCGAGTTAGACTCCTCTGGGGAGGCGATATTTCCCTGCGGACGCCTCTTAGGGTCAACAGTGGCGGGAGAAGGAGAAGTAGCGGGCGCTGATGAGCTCCTCTGGGGGTTATGGCTGAAGGTTCCATCCTTGCCGCCCCTTTTCCACCCGCTTTACCAACCTTGTCACCATTCTTGGGGGTTTCGGAGGGTGTTTGGGATTTCTGGCGTTCAGCCTCCTGGCGTGTGAGTTTGTCACTCCTGCGCTTTTTTATGTGGCATTCGTCCTCGTAGTGACGACGCTTGCCACAAGAGCCACAGGTGATCGTACACCTGAAGTGATCCTGATGGTTCACTGTTGTTCCATCCTCAGTGTCCTGCTGTCCTTTCAGGTGCAGGATGCAACCATTGCGATAATCGCAGTCAGGGGCATGAAGGGCCCCCTTTGTCATTGACAGCTTCACAGTAGAAGAGTGGGGGTACACCTGCTTCGGGTTTCACCTCATTCATGGCACATAGGATACACCCCCCTTTATCTGCACCCTTGTTGGAGTTAGTGGGGGTTTTGGACCCTTTCATCTCACCACGATCAGGGGTCGGGCTGGCACCTTTACTCAGGTTCCTCTTGAGGAATGTTTCCATATGGGAGTTGTTCTTCCTCTCAACGGCCAGTTCGATGAGCAGGTCCACCAGGTCATGGTACGTGTGAGTACGTCGCTTCCTCTTGGGGGTAGACCTGCAATCTTCCCATGTGCGTAGGGGAACTTTACCCACAAGCCACAGGTGGGGTTCAGTGGGTCCAAAGGAACCTACGTTCATCCTGAAGAACAGATACTCCAGGTCGCACACACATTCAGAGATGCGCGCAGCGGAAGGAACTTCAGGGAGCATAGGAAGCTCCTCTATCTGTGTGCGCACACTGAGGTTCGTCTAGTAGACGGGGAAACTTTTCTCCAGTCTTTGGAGAACCTCAACCCAAGTTGAACTGGTTTTCACCATCTGCTTTACCTGTTTCTGCAAATATTTCTTTTTGCATGAACGCTTCAAAAAGTGAACATTTGGTGGCCACATCCACATGAGACTGGCCTGTAAGCTGAAGAAATTCTGCAAATTCTTCTGCCCATTCTAGCAGATTTTTCGCGTTGAACTCCGGCATTTCTAGCTGGATGTTTGCCTGGGCAATAGGCTTGCCACTCTTCCAACCTCCTGAGGTTGGAGATGAAGGGGGGAGTAATCTGGCAGCGAGTGGTGCCAAAGCCGTTAGCTCCTTCTTCTCAGCCTCAGCCACGGGGTCATCCTGTAGCTCAGCGATGGGGACCGATCGGGCACCAGGGTGAAAGGGACTGGGGCATGTGACCTTGCGTAGTAACCTGGAGACCCTTGATCTTTTGAGATCATCAGCGAGCGAGGTTAGTCCTGGAGAAGGTGAGGCCATCGCCGGCTTGGTTAGGGGTTCAGTGCTATCCAGCCTGACCCTTACGGCCTGAGACAGGGCTTTCACATCCCGATCTTCAGATCCAGATAACAGTTTGGCAAGCAGTTCTGCCGTACGGTCAAGAGTAGCGTAGACGGGGCCCCGGATATGAGATCCTTCCACGTACTCTGGATAGCATTCTGGGGTTCTCCTTCTTGTGGGTAGTTCTGCACGCCCCGTAGGCCCTTGGCACGGTGATGTAGTGAACGTAGGCCAGGGGGTACCTCTCAGGCGTCTGGGCAGGGAAGCTGTGTCTGCCAGGTCGGTTGGTGGACCCGAGTAGTAGTAGGAGTCCATGTCAGTCTGAGGTGGAGACCCTAGGGCCTCGATGGGCTCTTCACCATCCTCTCCTCGTTTCGACTTATGATTGTTTTCGTGCAGCATGTACTCATCCATGCGCCTCTTCAGGTCATCCTGCTCTCCAACGACTCCAGCGACAGTGGACGATGAGTGTACTGGATCTTCTCGAGACCCAGATGCGACCCTGAGGCTGGGCTCAGTGAGATTGAGCCCACTGCCGAGCTTTACAGTCCTGATTGGGTACGTTCTTGATGACATTGCCAATGATGGGATGGACATGTTCTTCCGCTGGTATTGGACTGTGTATTGCTCAGTTTGCTCAGGGTTGGTTCGGAAGGAACTCAAGGGATTCCGCTGCTACCGGAAGGAATATCCTTAATTAGTGCCCTAAAGGTATTGATGAAATCCTGCAGGCTTTGGAGTTGGAAAACAGGACCACAGCGGCAAGTAGAGCATGAACAGGATATGGATAGAATCAATGAATAGTTTTGAAATCGAATGTATCACAGAAGGGCTGCGGATAGACAATGCAAGCTTACGTACAAAGATTCAATCACAAAAGGACAAAAGAAATGATTTTTATATGAAAAAATGACATACATCTGGCCTCAGGAATGGTCTCAAGCACCTCGTGTGCACCTTTCGACATGCTATGGAGTAGGTTAGGAATCTGGGGCATGTTGGCTGGGCCAGACACAGGATATGGCTTGGCCAGCATGGGCAAGCAACTGAATTCAGAATCAGTTAAAACGTAGGCCCACAATAAGTGGGTAAAAGCTTTGAGTATAGGGGCTCTAGCCTGGGAGACCACTAGGCTTAACCAACAAGGCCCAAGTCATGAAATATCTATCTGATTTCGGTATTACCCCCATGAAGGAAGATACCTCCGCTCACGTGAGTGGTACAGGTGAACCTCAATGGGGGAGCTAGGGTTATAACCCTCGTTACTTTGAAAAATGTACCAAAACCGTCAAAAAGGGTGATTAAAAAAATCACGTGTTAGTCTTCATAAATTCCCAAGGTTTAGGGGCGGGTTGGCCTGGATCAAGTACCCCAAGAAAGACATGGCAGTAACTTTTTCCTACTCAGCGCACTCGGATACATTGATGGGGGGGTTGCACCCGCATGATCGCTGGGTACGGTGGTGGGGGAAACGCTGGGATGACACCTCCCCACCCCCTGCCTCCCCCCTTTGCCGGGTAAACCGGTGCCCCGGGATACCCTCCTGCACCCAAGTTCCCTTGTGCCTCACCTCCTGCTCCTGGCTGCGCTGCCTTCCCCTGTTCTTGTGCCCTCCCTTCCCCTGCCGCCCCCCATGCCCCTCCCCCGCAACTTGTGCACCTTGCTTACCCTGGCCTCTCTGTCCGCCCTCCCCTTGGTGCCCTGTACCCCTCTCGCCCTTGGTCACTCCTTGCTGCCTCCGGCTCCCCTGTCGTCCTTCTCGCTGGCCGTGGCGCCCTGCCTGCGCACTGTCCCCGTCCCATTGCGGCCCCTCACCTCCCCCTGTGGCCTGCCCTTCTGGATGTCCCCCGCTGCCTCGTCCGCGCATCCCCGGTCAGCTCCGTCCAGCATTTCCTTCTCCCCCCTGTGGTTCTCTACCGAGTTGGCTGCCGGGCCGCTCTCCTGGCCCCTCTTTCTTTCCTTTGTTCTCGGCCCCTCCCCTCCCCACCTCCATCTCCAGCTGGTAAATGGTTTTTGGCTCCGGCGAGGGAGCCTGCCAATGACGGCGCTGGCGCTCCAGGTGCGCCAGCGCCTTGTACCGCGCTGTGTGCCAACGGCGCGCCTCCCTCTCCTCCCCCGCCCTCACCGCTGCCCTCACCGCAAGGAATTGCTTCAGGACAAAGGGTCCATGCAACCAAAATACCGAAGGATCTACTTTGAAACCACCAAGTTTGTCCGAGAAGAATCCACATACCTCAGAAGCACATCAACAACCAACACGGTCCAATCGTCATGCAGGAAAAATAGTAATTAAGCAGTAATGCTTTTCACTGCCCGCTCCTCTATTGTTCTCAGCGGAAAATTTTCTTCCCTTTCTCCTTATTTTATAAGCCCCAAGAGCTTATATATGCATGTTTCTTTGCTGTTTCATGAATGTAAAGGCCCAAAGCGGCATTTGGACCAATCCTGCACTCAGTCTTGTAGTTTAGAACATTTAGTACTATATAGTTGCATTTATTTCTATCTGGACTACCTTGAGTCTACATAACTACCTCAGCACACTTTGTGTTGCGCTTTGCAACTGCGAACTGGATATATAATCATCTCATCTTCGTTTCATACCTGTTTGTCATGCACTCTGCGTTTGTATTTGAACACCAATTGTCGATTTTCCCCTAGGGTTGAAACCGTAGTCGGTTTTCAAAAGCAGCGTTTTGCAAGCGATCACAAAGTTAGTTTCTAAACCATTTTGTGATGGTTTTCCGATTTTCTACTCAGTCTTTTTATTTTCTCAAAGATTAACACATATCTCTATCGTTTCCTGAGTCATAAAATTTTGCCTAATTCACTGAAAAAAAACTCCTGTTGATACAGGAACTCCTGGGCACCCTGGTGACCCAGTGGCCTAATAATAGCCATGCAACGTTATTTTCACTCCATCACCTACCTTTTCTGTATATTATCAACACCTACACATACTATGTAGCCTCAAAAGCCAATCAGCTACTTCAGGTCCTTAAGGTAACTCTATGGCACCTCCAGTGCCTTGAGGTGCCCTTCTGGGTTGGGAAGCTGTAAGATAATGTATCTTTAGTGTTCCGAACTGCAGAACTCGCGCTGATAAATTTGCGACGTCTTAAAGAAGTAAAGACATCTCTGCAGCAAAGAAAGGCATTCAAACATCAAACGTCACGTCAAGAGGCATACAAGTGCATCCTGTCAACGAGAAGAGGGAGCAAAACTCCTAAATTCTAGAAGTCTTGATCCACCGAAATTCATACCAAAATATGAGGTGAACGCACACAGATTTTTTTCGGTTATAGGTTAAGAGGAGTAGTAAGTCTCAAACCAACTCCATGGTTAGGGTAAGGCTCAAAAGTGGGACAACGCAGCAAAAGATAGCACAATTCAGGGGGCAGCAGTAAGTAAAACAAGTGTAGAAGCTTAGAAACGCAAATAACGTGACAATTCGACAAGTGCCATGAGTTGATCACACACACTCACTCATTCGCATTGCTGATGGCAACAACACCCTTCGCGCAACGTCGTATGACCAAAAATTCCCCAAGTATGAATCTGGGAGACCTGAATGTATATGATGTATGGCTTGCGCCCATGCATGTGGTGGAGTCCTTAAAATACAAACACAAAAACATTGTTCAAACGTATGACACCACAGTAAACTTGTCTCATGAAAAGGAACAATTGCAAAGTACCAGTAAATCGTGTCCATTCGTAAAATGTAAAAATATGATGGAGAACACTGGACAAGGGTATGATCAGCCCCCCGCAGTACAGCATGCATACACAAAGGGATCAGTGAGCAACAAGATGTCGTCCTCAGCTTGGATGATGGCAGCCAGCAACTCGTTGGCAAAAATGTGGACGTCTTTTTGACCGAGATGGCATTCCCACACTTTGTTGATGCCGGGCACAAATGATGAAGGAGGTACCCACGAGCCTTGAGACTTCCCGTATCCTTTCGCCTTCACCTTGAACTCGATTCCACCCTGGACGGCAGGGTTTGGCCCGTGGCTGGAAAACCTTGTCAACGACAAAGTCGTCCTCCTCAAAGTATTCATACTCGTCGGAGTCGTCCTCATGTTGGGCTCATTGCAATTCCACGTGATTCCCCGTGATTTCTGGAACACGGTCCTTCAACTGGGTCTTGTGCCGGGTTTTGAATTGATAGAGGCCCGTCTGGATCAGAAAGGTGCTTGGACGAATGACCAATCCTCTTGGCAATCTTACCGGGGGTATACCAAGTCTCCGTCTGAGAAGTGTCAAGCGGCCGGGGTCTTTCGGCCCAGACATGGCCTCCAACCTTGAAATAGGTGACAGGGCCCTTGAGTGTCTTGTGTTGCCGCTTAGCATGCTCCTTCTCAAGAGCAGCCTTCACCAGTTTGGCGGTGTTTTCAGCCTCTTTGAATGCCTCCAAGGCATCTTTGGCGAGACCGCTGGTGTACCAAAGAAGGGAACGATAGAACATGTCCCTGGTGAAGAGAATTTAGTGGGGTGACAGCCTCCATGGTGTTGGCAAGTCGTGTCAGGCTTGGATGGCTCTCCACGTCTCCCTAAACCAATTCTTCTTCCGGTTCTCCAGGTGAAGCTTGCGCAGCCTCTCCAAAACCTGGCAACCGGCCACTTCGGCTCAGCCAGTTGAACGGCTAAGTTGGGCTATGGACGTGGCATGCCGTACATCCATGTAAGCGCACATGGCCTTCAAATATCCATCCTTGAACTGCGGGGTGTTGTTGCTGCGAGTCGTCTCGGGGATATCGACAATGGTCAGCCAATGCTTGATTATCTTCTGGGCCACTTCTTTGGCTGTTAGATCATTTTTCTTGGCCAGAACGGCAACAACATAGCCCGAATGGCGGTCGACAACAATGAGTATCTGTCTTTACCCACCTTAATTTCAGGAATGGAGAAAACGTCCATGCTGACGGACTCCGCGGGTCTATCGGGGATCGGCATCCGTTGCTGATCACCGGCTAGCGAAACATTTGCCGGGTTGCAGGCGGCACAAACTTGTCAGTGGCTCTTCACCTTATTGAGGAACTCCGGGGCTCTGTCAGGGCACAACAACCTAGGTTCCATGTCTTTCCATTGTCTTGCTGCACTGGGGTGCATCAATTCTTGATGCCACTCATCCAGTAGGCATTTGGCACGAGATTTGGGGAGAAGCAGCTTCCCATTCAGGAACATTTTCTTGTGATGAACCGAAAGTCCTCGGGGCCATTCTTAGTCGTCGTAGGGGCTGGAGATCACCTTGTACTACTGAGCCCATGCCCCAGAGTTGGCGTAGTCGGATGTCCAGTCTTCCTTCAGGGACGACTGAGATGTTGAAGGGTATGCATCCGTTGTAGATGTAGCTTTGGACTTCGATTGCGGCTTGTCACTGGCTGGCTTCTGCGCGAGCCCCCGGATACTCATTGTCTCGGCCATATCTTGCATCACTGCCCAATCAGCGCGATCAGCAATGTTCATCTTGGACGCCATTTCGACGAAGCACTTGACTCCTTCTTCCTCCATCAGTCTCTCCATCTCCATGATCTGTTTGGCCTCCTTGGTTTCTTTCTCTTCCCCTTGGGCACTTGCATCCGCCATTCCCTTGCTGGGTGGATACACGCATCGACTCATGCAGTCCGCCACGGTGTTGTCCTTTCCAGGGACATAAACAAGCGATAGGTCAACATGGACCACAGTCTCATGCCATCGCACACGCTGAGAGGCTGGGCCTGAGGGAGTATCCACATGCTCCCTCTGCCAAGATTGCAAGCTCTGGTGGTCCGTGCAGACAACTACGGGCTGCAGTCTGATGTGTCCTTCCCACTTACGTAGAGCACAAGTAATGGCATATGTCTGCTTTTCTCTGGGTGTCCAGGTCCGGTGCTCGCCCGGAGCAAGGACTCAGCTCCAGAAGGCGACGGGCACATGGGTTCCATCGGCCTCCGCTTTCACGAGGACCGCTCCGACAGCATAGTCTGAAGCGTCCGTAGGGAGGACGAACCCTTTGTCTGGGTTGATGAGCCAGAGCTTAAGCTTCTCAAGCAAATTGCGCTTCATGGCCTCGAAGGCATCATTGGCTTCATCGTCCCATATGATGGGCTTCTCGCGGCCCTCTCTGGTCTCATCTCGGTTGCCTTTCAGCAAGGCCCCCATCGGAGCAGCCATTTGTGCATAAATCCGGACATAACCAGAGTAGTAGTTGCAGAATCCAAGGAAGGCTCGCATCTCCGAAACTGTCTTCGGGCTCTCCTAATTTTCCACTGCAGCAATTTTGCCGGGGATGGACTTGCGCTGCCCCTTGCTGACCACATGTTCAGCGAATCCACTTCCCTGACTGCAATGGTGGCTTTGTTGGCGCTTCTGGTGAGTTGCAAAGAGACCAGAAGGTCCACGACTCCCCTCGAGTCATCTTCATGGGCGACTATCACTTCCTAATCGGTCATACCCTCCGTGCCTGACCCTACAATGATATCATCGACAAATGGGTCGGCACAGTCAGAAACGGGCTTGAGGATGTCTTTCAACATTTGTTGGAAAGAAATATCGCCCTTTTTACATCCCATGGGCATTACCTTCCATTGGAGAGTACCCAGTGGGGTAGACATGGCAGTGCATGCACGAGACTCTGGCGCCAACGGCATCTGGTGGTAACTGTGTTTCAGGTCGATCACTGTGAAGAGCTGTCACCCATGTTGCCTCTGCAACATGTCCTCGATGACAGGCAGGGTGTAGGAGTCGAACTCTGTTTGCTCACTGATCCCTCGGTAGTCCACGACCAGCCACCCTTTCCTGGCCACCATCTTTTCAACAATAAAGGCGGGGGACGGCCACTCGCTGGTGCATGGTTCCAACTACCCACGCTCCATGAATTCTTTCAGCTTGGCCCTCATGGCTTCAACCAGATCTC
>CAXIWF010000528.1:87500-88819 GCA_964036045.1 Eutreptiella sp. 'Long Island Sound 2002' | reverse complement strand
CGCCACCGCCACCGCCACCGCCACCGCCACCGCCACCGCCACCGCCACCGCCACCGCCACCGCCACCACCACCGCCACCGCCACCGCCACCGCCACCGCCACCGCCACCGCCACCGCCACCGCCACCGCCACCGCCACCGCCACCACCACCGCCACCGCCACCTACCGCCACCGCCACCTACTGCCACCGCCACCGCCACCGCCACCGCCACCGCCACCGCCACCGCCACCGCCACCGCCACCGCCACCGCCACCGCCACCGCCACCGCCACCGCCACCGCCACCGCCACCTACTGCCACCGCCACCTACCGCCACTGCCACCGCCACCGCCACCGCCACCGCCACCGCCACCGCCACCGCCACCGCCACCGCCACCGCCACCGCCACCGCCACCGCCACCGCCACCGCCACCGCCACCTACTGCCACCGCCACCTACCGCCACTGCCACCGCCACCGCCACCGCCACCGCCACCTACCGCCACCGCCACCGCCACCGCCACCGCCACCGCCACCGCCACCGCCACCGCCACCGCCACCGCCACCGCCACCGCCACCGCCACCACCACCGCCACCGCCACCTACTGCCACCGCCACCTACCGCCACTGCCACCGCCACCGCCACCGCCACCGCCACCACCACCGCCACCGCCACCGCCACCGCCACCGCCACCGCCACCGCCACCGCCACCGCCACCGCCACCGCCACCGCCACCGCCACCGCCACCTACTGCCACCGCCACCGCCACCGCCACCGCCACCGCCACCGCCACCGCCACCGCCACCGCCACCGCCACCGCCACCGCCACCGCCACCGCCACCGCCACCGCCACCGCCACCGCCACCGCCACCGCCACCGCCACCGCCACCGCCACCACCACCGCCACCGCCACCTACTGCCACCGCCACCTACCGCCACCGCCACCGCCACCGCCACCGCCACCGCCACCGCCACCGCCACCGCCACCGCCACCGCCACCGCCACCGCCACCGCCACCGCCACCGCCACCGCCACCACCACCGCCACCGCCACCTACTGCCACCGCCACCTACCGCCACTGCCACCGCCACCGCCACCGCCACCGCCACCGCCACCGCCACCACAACCGCCACCGCCACCGCCACCGCCACCGCCACCGCCACCGCCACCGCCACCGCCACCAACCGCCACCACCCGCCACCAACCGCCACCAACCGCCACCAACCGCCACCAACCACCACCAACCGCCACCAACCGCCACCAACCGCCACCAACCGCCACCAACCGCCACCAACCGCCACCGCCACCGCCACCGCCACCGCCACCGCCACCGCCACCGC
>CAXIWF010000528.1:77500-80000 GCA_964036045.1 Eutreptiella sp. 'Long Island Sound 2002' | reverse complement strand
CACCTACCGCCACCGCCACCTACTGCCACCGCCACCGCCACCGCCACCGCCACCGCCACCGCCACCGCCACCGCCACCGCCACCGCCACCGCCACCGCCACCGCCACCTACTGCCACCGCCACCTACCGCCACTGCCACCGCCACCGCCACCGCCACCGCCACCGCCACCGCCACCGCCACCGCCACCGCCACCGCCACCGCCACCGCCACCGCCACCTACTGCCACCGCCACCTACCGCCACTGCCACCGCCACCGCCACCGCCACCGCCACCTACCGCCACCGCCACCGCCACCGCCACCGCCACCGCCACCGCCACCGCCACCGCCACCGCCACCTACTGCCACCGCCACCTACCGCCACTGCCGCCACTGCCACCGCCACCGCCACCGCCACCGCCACCACCACCGCCACCGCCACCGCCACCGCCACCGCCACCGCCACCGCCACCGCCACCGCCACCGCCACCGCCACCGCCACCGCCACCGCCACCGCCACCTACTGCCACCGCCACCTACCGCCACCGCCACCGCCACCGCCACCGCCACCGCCACCACCACCGCCACCGCCACCGCCGCCGCCACCGCCACCGCCACCGCCACCGCCACCGCCACCGCCACCGCCACCGCCACCGCCACCGCCACCGCCACCACCACCGCCACCGCCACCTACTGCCACCGCCACCTACCGCCACTGCCACCGCCACCGCCACCGCCACCGCCACCACCACCGCCACCGCCACCGCCACCGCCACCGCCACCGCCACCGCCACCGCCACCGCCACCGCCACCGCCACCGCCACCGCCACCGCCACCGCCACCTACTGCCACCGCCACCTACCGCCACCGCCACCGCCACCGCCACCGCCACCGCCACCGCCACCGCCACCGCCACCGCCACACCACCGCCACCGCCACCGCCACCGCCACCGCCACCGCCACCGCCACCGCCACCGCCACCGCCACCGCCACCGCCACCGCCACCGCCACCGCCACCACCACCGCCACCGCCACCTACTGCCACCGCCACCTACCGCCACCGCCACCGCCACCGCCACCGCCACCGCCACCGCCACCGCCACCGCCACCGCCACCGCCACCGCCACCGCCACCGCCACCGCCACCGCCACCACCACCGCCACCGCCACCTACTGCCACCGCCACCTACCGCCACTGCCACCGCCACCGCCACCGCCACCGCCACCGCCACCGCCACCGCCACCACAACCGCCACCGCCACCGCCACCGCCACCGCCACCGCCACCGCCACCGCCACCAACCGCCACCAACCGCCACCAACCGCCACCAACCGCCACCAACCGCCACCAACCGCCACCAACCGCCACCAACCGCCACCAACCGCCACCAACCGCCACCGCCACCGCCACCGCCACCGCCACCGCCACCGCCACCGCCACCGCCACCGCCACCGCCACCGCCACCTACTGCCACCGCCACCTACCGCCACCGCCACCGCCACCGCCACCGCCACCGCCACCGCCACCGCCACCTACTGCCACCGTCACCGCCACCGCCACCGCCACCGCCACCGCCACCGCCACCGCCACCGCCACCGCCACCGCCACCGCCACCGCCACCGCCACCGCCACCGCCACCGCCACCTACCGTCACTGCCACCGCCACCGCCACCGCCACCGCCACCGCCACCGCCACCGCCACCGCCACCGCCACCGCCACCGCCACCGCCACCTAGTGCCACCGCCACCTACCGCCACTGCCACCGCCACCGCCACCGCCACCGCCACCGCCACCGCCACCACCACCGCCACCGCCACCGCCACCGCCACCGCCACCGCCACCGCCACCGCCACCGCCACCTACTGCCACCGCCACCTACCGCCACTGCCACCGCCACCGCCACCGCCACCGCCACCGCCACCGCCACCGCCACCGCCACCGCCACCGCCACCGCCACCTACTGCCACCGCCACCTACTGCCACCGCCACCTACCGCCGCTGCCACCGCCACCGCCACCGCCACCGCCACCGCCACCGCCACCGCCACCGCCACCACCACCGCCACCGCCACCGCCACCGCCACCGCCACCGCCACCGCCACCGCCACCGCCACCGCCACCGCCACCGCCACCGCCACCGCCAGCGCCACCACCACCGCCACCGCCACCTACTGCCACCGCCACCTACCGCCACCGCCACCGCCACCGCCACCGCCACCGCCACCACCACCGCCACCGCCACCGCCACCGCCACCGCCACCGCCACCGCCACCGCCACCGCCACCGCCACCGCCACCGCCACCACCACCGCCACCGCCACCTACTGCCACCGCCACCTACCGCCACTGCCACCGCCACCGCCACCGCCACCACCACCGCCACCGCCACCGCCACCGCCACCGCCACCGCCACCGCCTCCGCCACCGCCACCGCCACCGCCACCGCCACCGCCACCGCCACCGCCACCTACCGCCACCGCCACCGCCACCGCCACCGCCACCGCCACCGCCACCGCCACCGCCA
>CAXIWF010000528.1:67500-70000 GCA_964036045.1 Eutreptiella sp. 'Long Island Sound 2002' | reverse complement strand
ACCGCCACCGCCACCGCCACCGCCACCGCCACCGCCACCTACTGCCACCGCCACCTACCGCCACCGCCACCGCCACCGCCACCGCCACCGCCACCGCCACCGCAACCGCCACCACCACCGCCACCGCCACCGCCACCGCCACCGCCACCGCCACCGCCACCGCCACCGCCACCGCCACCGCCACCGCCACCGCCACCGCCACCGCCACCGCCACCGCCACCGCCACCGCCACCACCACCGCCACCGCCACCTACTGCCACCGCCACCTACCGCCACTGCCACCGCCACCGCCACCGCCACCGCCACCGCCACCGCCACCGCCACCACAACCGCCACCGCCACCGCCACCGCCACCGCCACCGCCACCGCCACCGCTACCAACCGCCACCAACCGCCACCAACCGCCACCAACCGCCACCAACCGCCACCAACCGCCACCAACCGCCACCAACCGCCACCAACCGCCAACCGCCACCGCCACCGCCACCGCCACCGCCACCGCCACCGCCACCGCCACCGCCACCGCCACCGCCACCGCCACCGCCACCGCCACCGCCACCGCCACCGCCACCGCCACCTACTGCCACCGCCACCTACCGCCACCGCCACCGCCACCGCCACCGCCACCGCCACCGCCACCGCCACCTACTGCCACCGCCACCTACCGCCACTGCCACCGCCACCGCCACCGCCACCGCCACCTACCGCCACCGCCACCGCCACCGCCACCGCCACCGCCACCGCCACCGCCACCGCCACCGCCACCGCCACCGCCACCGCCACCGCCACCTACTGCCACCGCCACCTACCGCCACTGCCGCCACTGCCACCGCCACCGCCACCGCCACCGCCACCACCACCGCCACCGCCACCGCCACCGCCACCGCCACCGCCACCGCCACCGCCACCGCCACCGCCACCGCCACCGCCACCGCCACCTACTGCCACCGCCACCTACCGCCACCGCCACCGCCACCGCCACCGCCACCGCCACCACCACCGCCACCGCCACCGCCGCCGCCACCGCCACCGCCACCGCCACCGCCACCGCCACCGCCACCGCCACCGCCACCGCCACCGCCACCGCCACCACCACCGCCACCGCCACCTACTGCCACCGCCACCTACCGCCACTGCCACCGCCACCGCCACCGCCACCGCCCCACCACCGCCACCGCCACCGCCACCGCCACCGCCACCGCCACCGCCACCGCCACCGCCACCGCCACCGCCACCGCCACCGCCACCGCCACCGCCACCTACTGCCACCGCCACCTACCGCCACCGCCACCGCCACGCCACCGCCACCGCCACCGCAACCGCCACCACCACCGCCACCGCCACCGCCACCGCCACCGCCACCGCCACCGCCACCGCCACCGCCACCGCCACCGCCACCGCCACCGCCACCTACTGCCACCGCCACCTACCGCCACCGCCACCGCCACCGCCACCGCCACCGCCACCGCCACCGCCACCGCCACCGCCACCGCCACCGCCACCGCCACCGCCACCGCCACCGCCACCACCACCGCCACCGCCACCTACTGCCACCGCCACCTACCGCCACTGCCACCGCCACCGCCACCGCCACCGCCACCGCCACCGCCACCGCCACCACAACCGCCACCGCCACCGCCACCGCCACCGCCACCGCCACCGCCACCGCTACCAACCGCCACCCAACGCCACCAACCGCCACCAACCGCCACCAACCGCCACCAACCGCCACCAACCGCCACCAACCGCCACCAACCGCCACCAACCGCCACCGCCACCGCCACCGCCACCGCCACCGCCACCGCCACCGCCACCGCCACCGCCACCGCCACCGCCACCGCCACCGCCACCGCCACCGCCACCGCCACCGCCACCTACTGCCACCGCCACCTACCGCCACCGCCACCGCCACCGCCACCGCCACCGCCACCGCCACCGCCACCTACTGCCACCGCCACCGCCACCGCCACCGCCACCGCCACCGCCACCGCCACCGCCACCGCCACCGCCACCGCCACCGCCACCGCCACCGCCACCGCCACCACCACCGCCACCGCCACCGCCACCGCCACCGCCACCGCCACCTACCGTCACTGCCACCGCCACCGCCACCGCCACCGCCACCGCCACCGCCACCGCCACCGCCACCGCCACCGCCACCGCCACCTAGTGCCACCGCCACCTACCGCCACTGCCACCGCCACCGCCACCGCCACCGCCACCGCCACCGCCACCACCACCGCCACCGCCACCGCCACCGCCACCGCCACCGCCACCGCCACCGCCACCGCCACCTACTGCCACCGCCACCTACCGCCACTGCCACCGCCACCGCCACCGCCACCGCCACCGCCACCGCCACCGCCACCGCCACCGCCACCGCCACCTACTGCCACCGCCACCTACCGCCACTGCCACCGCCACCGCCACCGCCACCGCCACCGCCACCGCCACCGCCACCGCCACCACCACCGCCACCGCCACCGCCACCGCCACCGCC
>CAXIWF010000527.1:0-82500 GCA_964036045.1 Eutreptiella sp. 'Long Island Sound 2002' | reverse complement strand
TTACCAGGTGCACCTCATCTGGCCCACATACAATGCCCTGGCGCCTACCCTTGACCCTTACCTGCACTGATTGGCCAGCTTCCGTGGTTGCGCCTCCTCCGCCACAGCAGCGGCCAGGCCGCAGGTTCGGCCCCCACCGACGACGTGGCGAGCCTACTTATAGCATTGGCCCGCGCGTCACCCCCCGGACCACTCAGCACGCCGCTCCCCTGCACTCCTCGCCTCTAGCCGACCGGACTGGTGCCCCCCAGGGGTAAGCTGTTACAGTGGTGAGGCGACTGCATACTCTTCACTACGACGCCGCGCAGTACCGCTGTTGCCACGCCGACGCCACCTGCTAGCCGCCACGACACTCACCACTGCAACCACAAGGCCATGGTCAGAGGTTAGACTATGTACATGCCCGCAGGCACGGTCCCTCTAGTTTGTTAACGGGGCCAGGGGATGCCCCCGCGCTCCCCCTGAGTTGTTAGAGGGGTCAGGGGGACACCCCAGTACCGCCATGCATCCCCGTGCTCCCCCACTGTACGGTTCCCAAGTAACGCCGCGTTCCCCCACCGTACGGACTCCAGTACCGCCGCATACCCCCACCATACGGTCCCCTGTACCGCCGCGTACACCCCCACGACGTCAGTACACCGTCATCTGGAACTTCCCCGCTGCTCCCCCACTGCACGGCTCCCCAGTACCGCCGCGTACCCCCGCCGTACGGATCCCAGTACCGCCGCGTTGACCCCCAAGACTCCAGTACTCCGCCACCTGGAACTCCACGTGCCCCCTGTGAGCGCTCCCTCCAGGCTGCCATGCCGTCTCCACGACGCCCGCCATACTGTCCCCTGATGACCCCACCGTCATAACCTTCCACGCACACATCTTCGCCCCGTCGCCGCTCCTGGGGCCTGCAGGCTGACCCCGCAACCCCGTGTAACACTCCCAGGGGGCGCCGCAGCGCTGTAACCCCCAAACAACTCCGTGCACCCCCGGTGTATCCCGAGCAACCACTCCCAAGACTGCCGTAGCCGGGCCGCCAGTAGAGACCCCGGTGCCATGGGAATACCCTACAGGGGTTTGGGCCTTATTACCCTGGTCGGGACGACCCATGACACCTCACTGTTGTATGCGGCGACCCGGGGCAGGCGGGTGAAGCATCCCTGTCCGACCCTCATGCACGGGGGCAGTACGGCTCACCATCAGGCCGGCACGACCTGTCACATCGCGTTGGCCGTCATACGCCGCCTGCCAGTACCGCACAATCAGGCCGCGTAGGCACTGCTTCTCAGGCGCCACTCCCTCCGCTGCGTCCAGCGTAGGGATGGTAGCTGGTGCACCCACAATTCCCATCCCCATCAACCTGCACCCCCGGCACCCACCACTCCGTCACCATTTCCTCCGTGATGCCACAACCAGAGTATCCGTGAGTCGCCCTCCAGAGCCGCCCACCACAGCATCAGGGGCAGGGCCGCAGACGGCGCTCCAGGGCACCGTACCCCTTCCACTCGGACGCTCTTCAGGCCACCCTGGATAGTCGTCCAGGCACTTGAGGACATCCGTCCAGAGTGCCGCAGTGCCCACCTCGCCTTAGGCCACCCCCTGTCGGCATGCTCCTGACATGTCCCGCATAGCGGGGCGGAGGCACACTGATGAACCCAAACGGACACCGTCTCCCCGCACCCGTGGCATCGCTGCGGAAGCACAGACCGCGATGGAACGCAGCTACCATCACAGCACTGCAACCACAGGTCCTGCCATACATCGCAGCACGCGTCCTGGAGCCCGAGCAAAGCCCCTGTCAGCGTGCGTGCTGTGGCACTACTGAGGAGGCTGCGCCTCGCCTCCTCCCACGTGGACACCGGGCGGAGTATCGGTCGTCCGTCGGGCATCTCCGGCAGGCTCTCAAGCAGCCGGGGCCACCGCGCCACCTTGGGTCCGCGCGTGCCATGCGCCAGGAGCTCCCAACCGTAGTCCCGCAAGACCTCCCCGATGACAACAACCCCGTCCTGCTCCGGGCCCCTGGCGGAAGCCAGAACCAGGCGTTGCCCTCCCGCCCGAGCCTCAATGACCGCCCTGAGACCCAGGGTGTCAAGGGTGTGACGGGCATCGGCAGCCACGTGGTCGTCCCCCTCTGGTAGAGAGAACATGGCCTCCGTGACTTGGCCTTGCGCGTCGTCGCCCTGTACCCGCGCCAGCTGCTCGGAGCCCACTAACACTGCCATGGACCGCTGCTCCGTGACCGCCGGTACGGCTCGTCGCAGCTGCCGGTCACATAGCCACAACGTACCCACGTCAAGTACGACAGCCACCGCCAGGACTGGGAGACCGCACAGAGGTTGCTGAAGGACTGGCAGCACCTCGCGAGGCCAGCCCACGACGTTCCCCACAGCTGGATGGTTGGCGTAGGGATCACTCTGGCCGTCAGGGTGTCTCACCTTGGTACCCGGCACCTGGGCCCAGGACTGCGCCGACACCACGCGGGACCACTCCCTGAATGCCGTGATGTCTCGCGCCACCCAGGAACCGATCCACCGGTCGAAGGCCTGCGCCACCGCCGCCATCCAGTGAGGGAACAAGGACAGGGCCTCCTCACGCTCGATGCACGACCGCGACACCAGCAGTGCGTGCAGCGGTGCCCTCAGAAAGGTTGCCCGCAGGTCGCCGGGGAGGCCGGCAAACGGGTTCCACGGCGGACGCTGCAGGATCCTCCCTGCCGGCGGGCAGAAGGGTGTGTCACCGCGCAGGAACGCGTACACCGCCCTCCTTCGATCTTGCATCGGCAGCTGCATGATCTGGGTGAGCCGATGGTTCCTGCGGGCATACACATCTTCCCCGATCTGGACCATGTCCTCCACAAAGAGTCTGGCCTTGGCAGGACCCCGGGACGACGCCGCTCGCACCGCAGCGAACAGCCGCTTCAGGTCCCCGGGTACGACACCTGCCATCAGGGATTCTGCCCACCTGCAGCCGTGCTCCCTCCACGCCACGAACTCCACCGCCCTGTCCGTTAGGGGTAGCTCCGCCGTGAACTCCTCCACACGCCTGCACAGGAGCCCAGCCACCTCCTCGTCCCGCGCACACAGTAGGCGCATGTGGCCGATGTCCTCCTCCGGCCCCCCACAGAAGATACAGGGGTGGGCTGGTATTGCCACACGCGTGAGCTTCTGTCTCCGACGTCGCATGACCTGCATGGTGGACAAGCGACCGTCACGTGCCCGCAGCATATTCCTGTGCGTTGGGCCGTGGTGCACAGCTCCCAGGGACATCGCCTCGCAGGCGCCAGCCAGTGGCGTGTGCGCCCTGGTGCGTGCCGCTAGCGATCGCCACTCTATCTCCCGGACCTGCTGAAGGGCTTGCATGGATGGTACACGCGGCTCGAGCTCACCATTATCCCCCGGTACCAAGAGGATGGCGTGCTCCTTCGGCAGGACAAGATGGACTGGCGGGGCCATCGCACGGGCCGCGGCAGAGTCCGGTGCCTCAAGCGGGACCGCCGCTAAGTGCGAGCTCTGCCTCACCACCCAGTGGTGCGGCCCCCCAACTCGGCGCGGCAGCCGCCGCAGCCCCTCCACTATCCAGCTCAGCGCATGTTGATTGACCAGATGTGACGTCGGCCCCTTGATGCCACGGTACAGGGCCTCCTGCGCCCTGCGGAGATGCGCTCCTATGACGGACGCATCCACCACGTGTACCGTGCACGCTGACGGGGGCGTGTGCAACAAGTACGCCGCCGCGCCAATGATCTCTGCCTCCGGGACCGTGCCGTAGATGGCACCCGTCCACGTGGGGATTCCGTGGCTGGCCACCGCCACATTTGTGGCGTCGTCTCCCTGGGGCGACGCGTCAGACGATGTGACTTTAGTCGCCACCGGCACCCAGCAGTACCGGTGGGGCTCTAGCCACGCCACGTCGGAGTGGGGGCTCTGCACCACCTTTCCCAGAGACGCCGCGCTGGAGGCCGTGAGCTCCGGGGACAGGACCACCCTCGGTCGATACACCGCATGTGGTCTCCATGCCAGGTCACATCCGCAGACTGACTTGATGGCGTCCAGGGCGGTGGTGTATTCCGCCCCCCAAACCGTTGCGGAGCAGGAAGGCTGGTACACCACGACAGACCCCTGCTCCACTGCGCCACCACCACGCAACGACGTGACGGCGACATGCGGATCATGCGGCACGTTGGACATTCGGACCACTTCCGGGACCGAGTGCTCATCCGGATCCGGGATTGGGCCTGCCGGTAGCAGAAGAACAATTGCCCATTCGCTGCACTTGTGCACCGCCGCGCACGCCCTGGAAAACGCTGGCTGTCCGTGCACAACCCACAGTGGTGGCGGGCTTATGCCGCCCCCGGCGTGGGGAGTGAGTAGGGGGACGGACGCCGGATCGTCTTGCTGCTGGTAGCCCTCAAAGACGTCCCCCAGCAGAAACAGGAGGGCGGCCAGCGGGACGAACGGCATGGACAGCCCCGGGTTGGCCGGGTCCCATCCTTCCTCCCTGTATCCGCCCACCACATACACGTCCCCCGCAGCGGACTGTCTATTGCGTTTGCTGGCCTTCTTTCGGCGCACTGGGTGAATGAGCCGGTGAGTCAACGGACCGGGCGGCTGCGGCCGGAAGACGTCGCGAAGCCCCGTGAGCCACACGTGGTCCAGCTGGTGGGGTCCTACTCCCGCGTGCGGAAGGTGCAGGTGGTCCTCGTGGCACTCCTGTAGCTGGACCGCCCAGTGCCCAGGCGTAGGGCAGGGGAGCCGCGCATGCAGGAGGTCATTTGCGGGATCAGTCAGGGACTGCACTGCCGCATCCGTGCGGGGCCCCGAGAGAATGCAGATGTCCCTACCCTTGAAGGCGTAGGATTGGGATACCCACTTCCGCCCTGCCCACTGCACTTGCGGCAGATGGGCGTGTACACACGAGTACACCGACGATGGCATGAGAAGCCCCACGCGCAACGTCCCCATCGCCCTGAGCACCCTGTCCACCCACGTATTGCCAGCGTGTGTGGCGAATGACGCAGAGGGCACCATGAACTGCCCGCACACTCCGTACTGCACGTGCATGTCTCGGAGCATGGCCCGCAGCTCATCACGGACCGTCATCGACCTGTGGTGGGTGAGCTGAGCCACGGTCGCCACGACGGAGTCGCGGCATATAACCTGGACATCTGCCAACCGTAGCCCATGACCTGACCGCACCGCCACGTTGGACAGGTCCTTGGGCAGCTTCTCGAACTGCAGGGCCGCAGCCTTGATGGCAGTATTCAGCTTGACCACCGCCTCCGCCGTGTCGGACAGGTAGGGCGCCGCGTACCGCACGATGCCACCAACCACGGCCGCCATCACCTCATGAGGCACCGACGCCGGCCCCAGCGTGTTCTTGCACCATCCCAGCAGGGCTTCACACCGGAGTACATGTTTCTCCTTCATGGTCGCCATCCCCCTGGGATCGAGGCGCAGGCCCAAGTATGGTACCGTGCCCTTGGCACGTAAGCATACCCATGGGGCCGCTGTGTCCCCCGGGTTCAGGTATACCATAATCGAGTGGATGCGAGCAGTACTGGCTTAGGCGCATTTGCTCACGTTGAGGGACATGCCCATGTCCGTGAGATACCGCGCTATCATCGCCGCATACTCCAGGAATTGCGGCAGGGAGTGCGCTATCAGCAGGAGGTCATCACAGTACGCCTGTACCAGGGGTGGCACCGCGTGGCGAGCATCTCCCCGCGCCTTACAGGCAAGGCTCCGCAGGAGAGGCTCCAATAGGAGGAGGTAGAGCACAGCGCTCTCCGCACTGCCCTGCCGCAGGCCCCTGTGGAGCCGTATGCTCGGCGTCGGGCCATGCGCAGTGACAATGCGCACCAGGGACCCGCAGCTGAGGGTGTGGAAGAGCCTGATGAGCTCCTCCGGGACACCCATGTGGCGCAGGAGGAGCGCCAGTGCTCCGTGCGGCGCTGTGTCAAAAGCTTTCGACACATCGAAGGCCAGGACGTGGTTTTCCTCCATCCCACGCTGCAGCCTGCGCTGGGCCAGGAACACCGGGGCAGCCGCCGTGGAGCCCGGCATGGCTCCGAACTGCCAGTCCGCGGCCAGTCCCTTGCGTGCCAGAACAGCTGTGAACCTCCGCATGAGGGGGGTCATGAGCATTCGCATGTCTTGCTGCCCCAGCGCTATCGGCCTGTACTCGTCCAGGTTGCCCGTGGCTGTGCCCTTGGGCATCAGCCAGATAATGGCCTCGTGCCAGGACTCCGGGACATCCGCACCCCGCAGGATTGCCCTGTACGCATGCACCAGGAGCCCCTGCACCGGTTCAGGCAGCTCTGCTATGAGGGCTGCCGTGACCCGGTTGGACCCCGGAGCTTTGTCGTCCGCCACGGCCTGCCTCACGGCGTCTTTAAGGTCCTGCATGGTGTAGTCCTGTACCGACCTCCACTCCTCCGGCACCCCTCTGGGAATGTGGGCCCGGACCAGCCGCTCGAAGGCCGGCAGGTTCACTGGCCGCTTGGCGTACAGCGCCTCCCAATACCTCTGGACCTCGCCAATGACGTCCGAGGCCTCCAAGAGCACCTTCTCCGACTCGCGGACGCGTACGGACCATAGGCCTGACGGGGCATAGTTCACCACGTTGATGGCCCCCCGTATCGCCGTCCATCGGAGCTGCAGGTCCGGTACCCTGCCCCGCCAGTAGTCCTTGATGGACCGGCGCCTGTTGCTCCTGAGGACATCCCGCAGCTCCTCCACGCGTGTCTCCAGCTGGCGGAGCTGCTGGTCCAATGCGGCACGCAGGTCCTCAACCGAGGCGGGGGACAGGTCGGGGTCCACTCGCCGGAGGTGCTGTAGCAGGGCAGTCGCTTCCTGGGAGTGGAGTCCGGCCGCAGCCGCGTCCCGTTGCCACAGCTGATGGGCACGCCAGGCCAGGGCCTGCTGATCCGAGAGGACCTGGTCCAGCGACGCCTCCGTTTCCGCCTGCCCGTGTGGGTACTGCGGGTCCACGCCGGAAGGCATGCGCACTCCCGTGACCCTGGACACGTCATCACGGAAGGCGTAGAGCAGGTCAAAGACCGCTTGCACCTCCGACGTGCCCATGGTGGCAGTGTCCTGGTCCGATGAGAGCCACGCCTGTAGCCGCTGATCCCCGCAGGCCTTCTGCAGTACTGCCGCCACCGCCTCACGAACCCCCGGGGAGTCCGGGCGTATGGCGTGCAGCCTGCCCTGGGCGTGCGAGTAGGCCATCCTGGTGACCCTCTCTTTGCCGGCCACCGCTAGCGGGATGTCCAGGACCACAGGGCCATGATCCGACCCCAGCGACGCTGGAGACCGCCCCGGCGCCAAGTGAGGGCGCTCACGCGCCGCCCACGGGAGCAGAGGCGAGTTCAGAAGGAAGGAGTCCAGTCGGTGCCCCGCCCTCGTGGGCCTCCTGTCCTCCTCCCGTTCCGGGCCTGCCCTGCGGAAGCCACACTGTTCCCACAGGGCTTGGAACCTCCTCGTGGTAGGGTGCCACGGGGACTCCAGCCACACGTTGAAGTCCCCTCCGAGGAGCACGGCCCTGGTGCCACCCGCGCTCTTGGCCGCCGCGTACATGGCCACGTCAGCCCAGAAGGACGCCTTAGACGCCCAGGAGTCGCCGCCGCTACCCGGGCCGTGGACGTTGATGACCGTGAGGGTGCCACCTGCGGTCACCACATCCAGGGCCATGGCCTTGCCCGGCACGATGTCCACGATGTCTCAAACCTCCTCCGCGGCGAACACGTCCGCCCGAAGGGCAATCAAGAGCCCGCCGCGCACCGCCGCCGCCGACGCCGCCTGGGCATCCACCCCTGGGTATGTATGATACCCATGGTGACGCCACTGGTTCTCGGAGTGCACCACACCTTGAGGGTCCTGCAGGCCAGTCTCCTGGAATAGGCCCAGGATGGCACCCTCGGCCTTCATGATACCCGCCGCCACCGCTTCACCGTCGAGCATACCTGGGGTCACTGGTACACCGTCCCCCCGCATCGAGCCCTGGACGTTCCAGGACACCGCCGCTCTGGTGTCGGAGGCGGGGCCCCTTCATGGCTGCACGTGTGGATCGGGGCCCCCCGCCGGATCCGGATCACTGGATGGAGAGGGGCCACCAGCAGGCTCTGGGGGACCACCTGCATCCGGCGCGGGTGGCTGGCGAGGTGGCCCCTGACCCCGTGGGCCTCCGCCCGAGGATGTCGTCGCCTGCTGAGACCCGGCAGATGCGGCGGGCTCCCCCTCAGCCTGCCCGCCGGACGTACTTGCCGCCGTACTCCCCGTAGGAGTCACTGCCCCACGCCGCGCTGCAGACCCAACCGCCCGAGACCGTGCTGCCGACGGCGACGCCCCGCGCCCCGCCGCAGGGCGGGCACCCGTGGGCAGCGTGAGCGCTCTGGACCCCGCCTGGGCCGACGCGAAAGGCCCCGCCTGGCCCCCCGGCATAACGCCAGCCAGCATGGCCAGCGCCTGGTCCCGTTGTGCCGGATCAGTCACATGGTCCCGCTGGATGTGGTCTAGCAGGTCCTTGGGGTGGAGGTGGGTAGGCCGGCAGTGCGTGCCAGCTTTCCATGTGCAGTGACCAGCCCCATCCAGCCGAGACCAGGGGCAGACGTTGATCGTCTTTGTCCCACGCTGATCCGTGGCCAAGTCACCGCCGAAGTGCCGCAGCACGTACCGAATGTTGACATAGGCGCCATACTGAGGCGGGGGGCTCCTCTTGGGCGGCGGCTGGGGCGCCGCTTTCGGGGCCTGCTTCGCCGCCGCAGCCGGGGGCGCCGCAGGCCGCACTGGTGGCACGCTTGGTGGTTGCGGCAGGTGCAGCATTCCCCCCACGGGAAACTGTTCTTCCACCCAGCGGCGCCACGCGTCGGCGAACTTCTCCCGGTCGCCCTCGACCCTCCACCTGGAGGTGGAGAACGCCCGGAGCCACGGCCCCATGTTCTCCGCCATAACCAGGCGGAGGGCATCTCCTCCGCTCTGCCGGCGGAAGCGTGTCGCGGCCGCGCCTGCCACGGTCCCCTGGAGGTACAGCGCGTCGCCCCCGTCGCCACTCAGTGCACTAAGGTGCAGGGCCTCCAGGTCGGCGGGGCGGACCGTGAGCACCGTGCCCTGCCCGCGATCGTACAGGCGCAGCGCCGAGGAGTGGGGCTCCAACGCCGCCACAACCCAGTACCACGCCCGCGACGCGCTATGCAGCAGTGCAAGCGAGGCTATATATATCTATATATATATATATATATATATATATCTATATATATATATATATATATATATATATATATATATATATATATATATATATATATATATATATATATATATATATATATATATATATATATATATATATGCCCAAGTTCCGTAAGCGGGATATCATGTTCAAATAATTGCTCAGATTCGCATGTGCCTAACAATTCTTTCAGAAAAATCAAATGCCAATTTACAACAATGCGGCTTCTGGATCGACCAGCAGCAGCCGCAGTGCGTCAGTGACAACCATCGGCATCATCAATTGTTGATATTTGGCAATCTTAAGTAACTTCACATACCTTGTACAATGTCGGAGATCTTTTTGATTTTAATCTCACCCTCCCAAGCCTTTTCCCAACTTCTTTGGAGTTGTGGTTGCGTCTGGGGTTGGAGTTGGGTTGGGGTTGCCGCGTTCGTTGCTGTTAATGCCATTACATGTACCACGGCACTTTGCCATCGAAGGCAATCTTGTCGCCATGCAGCAAAATGTGTGCAAGCACATAGCATCGAGGTTGTTCTCACCTCTGTTTTCTCTGGCAAAGATAGTTCACCGTCTGCCCTCATTGGCCCACTATGGTTCGCCATTTGCAGTAGGTAGAAGAAGCATGCAGATGTAGGTTTTTTAGCCGTCCCTGGTGTTCTTTACACTATTCAATAGGCTGTTGTCTCTCTCAGAATGGCATAATAATGATGGGTGGGTCAAAAGTAAGCATTAACTTCCAAAGTTTTGTTCAAGTGGTGGTAGAAAAGGCCATAGAAAGCTATAAGAAAGATATTCTGATTTGCCAATTAGTGATGATGAAAACTTTGCTGTTTTTTTCAATGGTTTTTGATGAACAAAACAACTAAAACCTTACTGCTTTTCAAAATGGTCAAAATAATCAAGCAGGAATGCCACCGGAACACCAGGATCAATATCAGGATGCAATATCCTTCCAAATGAAAACATGTGTAGCAAAGAGGGGCTGCAAAAGGATAGTGTAGTCTTACATACATAAATACAAACCTTCAATGGTTTATGTACAGTTTATCAACAAAAATAGATGCAATCGGACAGCACTGAGGCTAAGTAGTATAAAATTAGCACTTGATGTGCACTTTTCTGGGTGTAATGGAATACGTTACGAATCTGGAGCAGGTAGGTAGGGCCATTGGGTAATAGCGGTGAACTTCATAAGAGGCTAGGGTTATTACTTCATTGACTTTGAAAAATGTACTTAATGCTTCAAAAGAATAAAGAAAGTGATGAAATGTTACTCTTTACTATTTCCTAAAGAATAGGGGGGGCTTGGCCTCAAACAAGTACCTAGAAAAGACGTAGTTAGTGACTTTTTCTTACTCACCTATGGAGTACTAGTTGATTCAGCTGCTGAGACCAAGCAAAAAGGCTCAAAATCCAATGTAATTACCTTAGAAAATGCTTCAAACTAGCAAATGGCACTCTCAGACACAAACAAACTCTCAGTTCATAGAAACATTTAACACTGGTGGCAGCTTGGAAAACAGTGCAAAGCACCGTGTATGATGTCCCAATCGAGAAGCATTTCTCAAATGTTTCAGAAAATTGAGTACATTTGTTGGTTCTATAGTCACAAACCATCATCAATTCACTGAGTATGAAATATACTCGATTGACCAATGGACGTGTCAAAACCGGCGACCACGACAGCATAAGCGGTCCGGCAGACACCATCACCTGAATATGTTTGGGTAACAGTGGACATTTGGAAATCAGAACCCAGCTCAGTGGTTTTTGGGATGATGTGCAGAGGAAGATGCGACAACGCGGCTTGTAGACACTCCCTTCGGGGGACCTTGTCGGTGTTGATGGCGATGGGTGTGATGCCGGATGGGGTCTCCAGCGTATCCGCCCCCATCCTGCTGTATTATCAGAGAATAGCACGCGTGATTTTCTGTTGGTAAGGTGAAATTTCATGACATTCTGACCAGTTGACCGGCGCCACGACTGCCGAGGCGCTAGAACAAACAGCGTGCGATCACGGATAAGGTAAAGGAGCCAGTTTTTGTACCAGGCACTAGTTGTTGTACCACCATAAGTTTTTCACACTTTCCACATGAAAACTTAGTGTTTATTGTAGGATTTGGCAATACTAAAGGGTACCTTACCATTGGGGTATGCTTGGTTGCACCTAAATCCGATTGTCTAACACAAGTTTGGGTCAAGCAAGCTCCTAGGGGGCCCCTATAACAAGTTTCCTTTTTTTTGCTCCCACCAAGAAATCAGGCAAAATTTGGATGTTTGTTGGAAATGAGGTCCGCTAGGGACGTGAAACTCCTTTTCATACTGCCAACGCCTTTGCATCACCTATTTGTATCCCATGTCCGAAGGAAAACCATGTTTCTTTGCCTAGCAATGTGTTTTTCTGCGTATACATCCCGTTTTTCATGCACCAAAAATTTGGAAAAAAAAATATTCTTTTTTGAAAAAAGGTTTTTTTTCCAAAAAAAAATTTGTGAAAAGTTGTTGTAGCCTTACTGCCGTTGGGCAAGGTGGTACCTTTTCCTTTGCGCTGTCAATCCCTTTCACAGCACTGCCAATGCACTGTTGCTGCACCATTTATCAGGCCGATCCGGGTTCATTTTGTTTCGGCGGTCCGCGTTGACAAACACTTTCCACCCCAAAGACACTAACCACTACTTTGGTAGCTAACATACAAATCAAACGGAGCTCCTGCACCATCCCCTTCGTCGGAGGAAGACTGTGCTTCGTCAGGACCGGGGGCTGCTGCTTGGGCAGGGTCATCAACCCTTCGCTGTTTCTCAGCTCTGGGAATTGGGGCTGGTTTGGCAGGACGTTTTGCTGCAGGCCTGTCAACCCGTCTCACAGGCTCTCCCACTCGCCGTGCCCTCCGTTTGGGTGCTGGTTTTGCGGCAGCACCATTCTTCTGGCGTGTGCTTCCTGTGCTTCGTGTTTTCGTTTTTGTTACCTCCGCAATCCAATGGCGCGCCCTTCTTTTGCTGTCACGCATCTGAACACATCCATCCAGAGAAAAATTAATTTCGCAGATTTCGGTCTAATTTATTATGAATTTTGTCATAAAATACCTGAGATCTTCTCTCTTCTTTGTTGGAACAGAAACAAGCGGAGGGGGGCTCCACGAGATGGGGAAGGGCAGTGTGCGCGCTGCGATCGCCTCTGAAACGTATCTGTCGGACGTGGAAGTCAAATTGCACAACATGCACATGCATGATCAGGTATTTACAACAAACAACGATCAGCATGTTGAGGAAATTGCAATGAAGCAATGATACATGATATGTTGTGGAGGGTGTGGAAAAGTAGGATTAAATGAATCCTTCGTCTTTCGTGCTTGGTCTGGCTTTTCCTTTGCTGGTGCGAAGCACCATCAAAAGAAAAGCCTTCTTACGTTTTTAGCCGTTTTCGGGTCACCTTTCTATGTTGGAAGTGGGGCCAGGCGGTGACAAACAAGAGCAAAAACACTCCTTTGCCTTGTGTTTAAGCTAGCAGCGCAAAGACAGGGAGGGTGCATTTGGCAAGATTAGCGACACAGGTCGCAAATAGCATAAAATTGACATATTCATAACTTGGGCCTATTGTATCGGACTTTGACGAAATGAATGGCAATTTCGGTCAACTCAGGGGTATTCCTTTCATTTTTGAGCTTGTGAAGGCGGCTGTATGCGCTGAGAACCGTCAAATTGGAAAAGTGGTGCCCCAACAAAATGACGGCGGTTTTTCAACAATACAGCAAGACGAAGCTTTTAAAATCATTTATAAAACTGGTCTTAGATCAAAATTTCGTGCACTTTAGCCCGATTTAACTTTGAACAGTCAAAATGAAAGATCGCAAATGCCGGCGACTGCGAAATGCATGCGTGCACAGCAAATAAATAATATGGCAAATAGATTTCTTGGGATTTGGGGCCTGTGGCTTACATACAGTGTTGTTCGGCACCTCAACTTTGCAGGTGCACCTTTCAATCGCATCCCTTGGTTATATGGAATTAGTGGATGCTGTTAAAGAAGTTAAAACCTTGTAAAGGTCCTAACTTTGCAAAACAGCCATGATTGATCGAAGGAAATATGACAGTGCGAATAAGCTCTCAGAGGAGGTCATTTAGACAGGGTTGCATCGTAGACTTTTGAAGTATGTTTCGTTTCGGCGCGCGGACTGTATATAATGGCATAAGAACTGCTTTTAGAGGGGGGCGGGGCCCCATTCCCCGGCCCCCCAATTAAAAGCCCCCCATCGGGGGGGAGGTGAAAAAGCTGGGGAAAGTTGCACGAGGCTGGGTCGCACGGCAACGGTTTGCATGACAACGGAGGACAAAGAACACAAAGGCAAAAAGAACCATGCAGAAGCGGAGAAGAAAAAAACCATGAAAAAACGGGTTCCACGGCGCAAGCGCCGGCCGCTAGGCTCCGTTTTTGTGGGCCAAGCCCCACAAAAACGGAGCCTAGCAGATTCTGCCTAATGCTTCTTGCCCGCTATGGTTTGCTTCATTGGCGACAAAGGGTTGTCAAATGGGCAGCAAGTATACATGCCAAATATGGCAAAAAATATGGCAACAAACTGCCAAAAAATGCACAAAATTGGCCGTAAATCATCAAACCAGCACCGATTTTGGCAACCGGGGTTGTTTTCGTGACGTTTTGGCCCAAGCTGGGCATTTTAAGAGGCTGTAACATGGCCCAACTGTGCAAGCAGCAGCCAATACAAAATTCAGCCCCAAATGTCCGGAGACTGCCCGAAAAACGACTTGAAGAGCTGCTAACTCACCGAAACGACCATCGTGGGCAAAGAAAGGGAGATGTGGCATTCTTAGAATTCAATTTCGAACATTTTAAGGGGTAACATGGTAGGACTTTGGAGGCCTCTGGATTTTACCCCGGGGGTCGCGTAATGTACGGTATGGACCTTGTTTTCGATGGGGCGTCAGTGGCCCCACACCCCAACGCCCACCAGAAAACTACCCCCAGGGGGGGGATTTGAACAAGCTGGGGAAAGTGGCACGAGAGGGAGAGGTAGCACGACACAATAGACAACAACGGAAGGGACAAAGAACAGCAGAAGTGGGGATAGGTTGCACGGAGAGGGGGGGGGGGGGTTTCACGAGATGGGATGAGATAGCAAGCGGTGGGGTAAGGCCACATCAACTCGGGGGTGCAGACGGGTGACGTCAAGATTGGGAAAACATGGTTGTGGTTTGGTACGTGGTGTATGGAGATGGGCCTTGGTTGGCATGAAGAGAAGGATGCTTGCTTGAAGTCCCTTAATAGAGCATGGCTGGGTTGTGAAGATGGTACGGCGCGTTGAAGTTTCTTTTCAGATACACGTTTAATGGGCTTGTGGTATATTGAGAGAAGAGTGATCGCTTGAATGGGTGGTTGGACCACCTTTGTTTGAATAGTCGTAAAAGAAGGCCGGGACTACGGTACCTTGGAAGACAAATATAGTTGTGAAAGATAGGAAGCGTATGAATTGGAATGCCTTGGAAGTAGGTTTTCAATGACAACTTCGGACGTGGGTGGGAAAGGCTGGCATGCGTCGGAGTTGGAGTCTGTTGGAGTATCTTTGCAAAGCGAAGGGGGCATAGGTGCTAGGACATTAGGTCTTGAGGGTATCTTCGGTATATTAGCGTAGGTTGCGCGTAAAGGGAAGGTCATGGACGGAGAACAGGAGCGGAGTCACTATAGACTGTATATAGACAGGCTGGGGCAATTGGCAAGTTGAAAGGTTACTTTGGTATATGTCATGTGGTGAAAGGGGTCATGGGCGTGAATGGGGCAAAGCGGAGTTTGTTATACCTTGGAGTAACTTCGGTTAGGTCTTGAAGGGGATAGGTCCGTTCGGGTGGCGTGGGGCATCCTTGATAAGTTAAGATGAATAGGGTAGCGTGGGAAGGAGAGGACAACAAAGGTGGGAGCACTTTCAACCACACGGTTGTCATGGTTAGGGGGAAAAAACCTACTTGAAATACCCTAGTATATTCTTGGGGAGGTTCATTTTGCTAAGGTAGCTAAAATAGCAAAAAGATGTATGCGAAAAGGACAAGGCTTTAAAATCATAGGAGACGTGTTCGCAACCAAAAAAGCACGAGCGGGTACCTCAGGATACCTTGCTGCGGGCGGGTTGTGGAGGGAAGCGAGTGACTCTGAGCACCTTGGAGAAGGATAAGTTGGGTCACCCTTTAAGGTTTATTTGTGGTCTTGGATACAGACTCTTCACAAACAACGTAAAAAAACGAACGAAGGATTAGCTTGGAATCACTTGTTGTGGCAGCGGGGTAACTTTGATACCAAATAGGAACGGAGGGGGCATTGATTTCTTCCTGCGGTTAATGAACACCTTTTTGGGTTGAAAATGACTTTGACCGTGTAGTTTTAGCAATAAATAGTCCGAGGCTTGGAAAACAGAAGCGGACAGTGTTGTCCATATCCATTAACTTTTGTAAAACATCGTTTCACGACAAAACATATCAATGCTTGACGAAATTCGAGCAAAAAAGAAACTTCGTGAACTTGACCGCCCTTTGGCATGTTGTTTTGACAGTACTCAATAGCCCAAGACATATTTAGTTGAGTCCAACACATGCAAAAGAGGGGTAGGGGGTGCCATCCCTGGCCAGCAGGGCCAAAAAGCGCAATGGTACGCCCCTTCAAAATGGCAAATGTTATAAAATTGGGACAGAAAATGGCACCATTTAGAGATTGTAGCGCTAAATTTGTCGTTTCCACACTGACCCGTCGCGCAAAACATGCTTTCTCCACAGAAGCATGTGCAAAATGTGGTTGGCAAAAGTCCTCACTAGTCTCGATTGTCAAACAAAACTGTGCAAAGCCGAAAAATGGCAACTTTCTAAGCTAACCACCATGTTGACTTATCCTTCTAAATTCAGCCCATACAGGAGTGGCAGGGGCTATCGGTGCCAATCAAAATCAAAATACCCCATTCTTGCTCCAAAAAGCAACCATCTTTGGTAACTTGCGGGCTAAGAATGGCCATTCTTTGGGTGTACAGCGCTAAACCATCCCCGACTACAACCCTTGTGAAGTCCAACACTACCCACCAAAATTGTACAAAATCATTCTGACGCTAAAAAGGGAGGGCAAGTTTGGAAGAATTTTGGGCCGAAAATGGCACAAATTAGAGCGGACGGCGGTGAACATGTCGTTTTGGTATTCAACTTTATTTGAGGTCCAACACAGACAAAATAGGGATGGCAATGCTGCGGCTGCCCACCAAAGTCAAAGAATGCCATTTTGAGGCCAAAAAGGGCAACATTTGATGATGTTCAGGCTAAAAATAGCATTTCTTGACACCCAAAATTGTGAACATGATGTTTTTGGCAGTAGGACATGGACAAACAAATATTTTTTTGATTTCAACATGGGCAAAATGGGAGCAGGTGGTGCTATCGCTACCCACCAAAGTCTAAAAGCACCATTTTGGGGTGGAAAGATGGGCAATATATGAAAACTTTTGCGCTAAACTTAGCGGTCTCTTTGCCAACTACCCGGGAAATGTCGTTTCCGTACTCCAACATCTCCCAACCAGCTTTTGTGGAGTGCAGCTTGTGCATGCTAGGGATGGGGAGTGCTGTTTCTGCCCACCAAAGTCAAAAAGCACCATATTCAAAATAGCTTCTAATACATTAGAACCTTCTAAAATGCTATAAAACATGATTAAATCACATTATAAGCATATGGGATGTGATTATTCATGTATGGCTACTAATGTATCCTAGATCTCCGCTCTCTGTAGTGTACCTAAGAGCAGTAGAGTCTAGCAGTAAGCTATAGGCTTGGAATATAAGCCAAATATGAGCAAATATCCTAGTGTTCTAGGATCTTGAAGCTTGGAGAGCTCTAGTATAGATCCTCCAGAAAGCTTCTGAGCGGCCCAAATGCCCTGACTTATTACACCCCCTTCCTAAGCTTCATGCACATTCGCTAAGAATGTTCATGACAAGCTGATAATCTAACATAAGGAGGGGTATGGGCATAAGGAACGCTCATATTGAATGTTCTGAGTGTCTAATGTAGTGTTTTAGTACCCCCTTCCTAGAGGTAAAGATGTATCTCCACCTAAGAGGGTAAAGTTCGTAGGTCTTGGGTATGGTAGGGCTCAAAATGAAATATGAGAAACACTAATCAAAAAGCTAGCATACAAAGTATGAACAATGATAACCTAAATCTTCAGGCAAACAATGAGGGTAAGGGTAATACACCTGGATGTAGACGTATAAATTACAATGAGCTATACGGAAAATCAATCACAATTGAAATGAAATGCAACATGTGGGGTTAAACTGGAAATTCAAGCTCTGCCCAAGCTGTCTATTGACAGGCTTGTCTTCGTCATCCAAAGAGAGGATATACCACCTTACTCAACGGACGCGTTACATGTGGCTACCTAATGCAATGGATGCATTGGTACCTATTTGATGCAATGGGTTTCGTGGCCTGCATTACATGGACAGAGAAAGCGAGGCAGCATCAGTAATGACTAACTCTTGATTAGTTTAGCGGGTAGGGATAACTCATAGTGTGTGGGGGGGGTCGGCAGTCACGATGAGTAGACACGAGCTGACCCGGATCTGCTCTTTCTTATCCCGGCCGTGGGGATTAATCCGTCTGGGGGTATGGGGATTTATACTAATACTTCAACCAAAAAAACGTTGAAAGATATAGTCCGTCATTACCAACCTTTTACTCATACTTTCTAGCTATCTCTAAAAACAAAGCTGAAACGTCAGTTACCTAACAAGCTTAGCAATCATGTACAAAAGAATCAATATCCCATCACGGAAAAATGCTGTGGGCCGCAGAGCATATGAACCATGTTCCTCAATAGGACATAGCCAACAGGAATCTAATGAGATATGAAGCTAGCGGGAATACTGATTTGTGTAGACATGTCCCAAATGACTTAAATTACCAAAGCAAATAATTTGCACGAAGAAGTGAAAATGTAGAGGTGTGTTCATCATGTAAATTCAGAGAAACAAGATGTATGGGTTGTGGCAAGTGCTAAAGATGACAAAACCAATGAATTGTACGTGTGCATGTAGGGGTTGGGTTCACGGGTAGGGGTGGGTTGGTCCCCTGGGGTTGGTTGGAAATGAAGTAGGTAAGTGATAAGTGAAAAAAAGTTGAAAGGTCGGATCTTTCATGGAACGCCGTTCAGCTCTAGTGCGCGCCAACGGATATCCTACACGACTAGAGGGTCGCCACTGCCTCATACGCGAAATGTATTAGTGTCAGGTTGTCTTAGACAAGTAGAAGTAGTAAATCTCCGAAAAATGCTATTGTAGTTAAAGTGTGTTCTGTACCTTACCGGAAGACCAATTACAGCGAGCCCCTTGCCCAGCAGATGGTTGTACAAAGCCATCCGTGCGGGGGCCTGTCTTCCTACATGACGAGTGAATTCCGCTCAACTGAATTGCAGGATTCAGGCTATCCTCTTGGAGCTTAACTCCGTCATCTATCTCTACCGCAAGAGAAGGGGTCTATCCCACTGCAAGGAAAGTACTTATCTACCCGCGCGAGGGTAGAAGCCCATTACTGTAGGCTTTCGATACCTTTCGATAATCCTTTTCAATGAGCCTACCGTAGTGCACCGCTGGTCTCGGTGGCTACCGGCGTAGGGCTCTTCACTAACACATCGCGGAATGCATTAGTCAAGTCACAGGCTAAGTGACCAAGCTTAAACCTGTTCACTTGTGTTACACAACAAAGACGTGGCGGGGTGAGACCAATGCCGGCTCTTGTAAGCGGACACTGACTATCTACACGAAGGAAATGACTTAGAAATTGGCTCGTAGGCAAAAATTTGATGGACGTGGTACTACAGCAATTCCTCAGAGTGTGATATCCAAAAAGAACAAATGGAATAATCGAATGACTCATGGTATGTGTTTGTGTGTGTGTTGTATGTGTAGTGTGATGAGGGAGGGAATGTGTGAAAGATCCAAGTAAGTCTGTCATGCTGATGGTCTGGTCGGGGGGATAGAGAATGTAATGTTGTAGGCTACAGACACTCAATTGAGCACTCTCAAACCCGGTAATTGAGGCTGTACCAGGCGATCTAGCGTAAGTTAACGAAGCGGAACGTACCCGTAGTGGTTCGGTAGCAAATTTGAGGATAAACTAGCTCTTTAGACCAAATGACCTAGGTCAATGATCGCGAGGGTTGGAAAAGAGATTCATTCCTCACAACTTGCAGTTGATCAACAAAAGTTGAGTGGATACGAATTGATTGTTCGTCGCTGCGATCCAAAACTCGGGGTCTATTGAGCAAAAGGTGTTCATAGAACTACGTAGGGCAGCTCAATTACGGACCATATTGCATGTCGAGCGGTATGGGCAAACCCTTGCAATAAGGAAGTAATGCAATCTGTATGAAATGTAAGATTTGCAAAGTGAAATGCAATGAATGAGTGACCTTTTTGAACGAAATGAATGAAATGCAATCCGAATGGAGAGTAGAATACGTCACTAGTCAAACGCTTGCCTTGACGGCCATGCAGTGAAGGATGAGATGCATGGTAGAGTGAAATGAGGAGAAATCAGTTCCTAGCTCAAATGCAATTGTGCTCAAATGAAACAGCTTGACAAATTCAGGCTTCCGGAAAGGGTCTCAGCACACGTATGAGTGGCGGACCGTGACCAGAAGTCATGCAGTCTATGAAGAGTCTCGGCAACCCATGAGAGGGCACGGACCGTGCTCAGAACTACATTGAACTGCTCAGGTAGTTCAGTAAAGAGATGAAAATCAGTTAAATGGCATTGCATGCTAACATTCCGGCCTGCACCTACTGGAATGGTTACCTCTATTACAGTACCAGCGCCTTGCGGCACTTCTCCTCACCACCCTGCCCTACAGGGGGAGGACCGGAGACATTAAGTTGCATATGCAACCGTTAGCATTAGGGTAATACCATAAAATCAATGCACCTCCTACACTAGCTAGTTAGCTAGCTAGCTAGCTAGAGTAAGTAAGTAAGAGTAAGTAAGTTTTGCAAGCTTCTTCCGCGACCAGTTACCACCACTAACCTCTCTCATCGGAGGATGGTCACAAGGACCCCGAGAGCGGTGAATGCCAATGGTTTGGTCGAATGCGGTCTTTTAATGTTTCACTTGGGTGCTCCTGCATTGAGTCTTCTCTTCCGCCTTCCGCTCACACCCGTCTTTCGCCTCCCTACTCCCTGGTGGCAACAAGCCCCACGCCTTCTTTGTCCCCATGACAACGGGCCAGCCGAACTGAGCCACTCAGCCTGGGGAGTCGAAGGGAAAGGCTTGGACGGTGAATGTGGCGGTCGCAAACGGTCTGTTAATGGTTGTGGCCAAGTTTGTTTTGTGGCCCAAAAAGACAACAAAATGTTTCACTATTTACTGTGTGTCTAAGTAATGCTAAGGTATCTATCTACCTTTCTAACTAGGCTAAGCCTAGTCAGAATGAATCAAAACTGATGCAAACAATCACAAACTGCAATATCATACAATGATTCAAGGTTAGAATACCAAGGAATCGCGAATGGTTTTGCAAAACAATGACCGAAAACCATGTTTTTCCTTGAAAATGCCCAACTTCTGCACCTTTTTTCTGTACTATGTTGCTGAGATGTCAGAAAAAGAATATCTGCACTGTGTAGGGCATGTCCTCAGGTTTTCGAAACATATTTGATGTTGCCCCAACTCATCAACCGCTCAGAGAAATAGAAGTTGGGGGGAGACACATGAATCTCACATGACACAAATGCTGAAAAACCATTAAAAAAAGCATAAGGAAACCGAACTTTTTCACTATCATCCCATTTTCAATAAAATCCAATGATTAAATATCTGCAAACTAGACACCATCACCTTTCCGAAACACCTTTGATGACTGTCCAACTCACCACAGGCTCTGAGAAAGGTATTTTTCTTGTAGCAACATGAACACAAACATTGAAAACATGCTTTCATGCACTAAGTTGACCGCCATGGAAAAGATCCATTCGTGACCACAGAAATTCAAAGTAAACATTTGTCGTAAACTTCGTACTCCAGTGTTTACAAAACACCTTGGTTCAGGTGCGAACTCGCCAGGGTCTCAGAGAAATGATCAAACCTCCAAAACCATTGTGCATGATTTTTCACCAAGTGGTTTGTGTGGTAACTTGTTGCAATTTTACCATAGCCATTCTTATTTTCTGAAAATAAAAACGACTCAGGGTTAGAAAGCACATACTTCAGTGTTGTTCAGAAAAATAATGTTAAACCTCAAACCTTTTTTCTCTGGGAGATATGAAGAAAGCACAAAAGGCACTTTTGAGAGGGTTTTGGGGTGCAGTTCATGGGTGACATTGTTTGAGATGAGAAAAATAGTAGAAAAACTGATTTCAAGAAAGTGAAGTAAGGGCTAGAAGCGTACTACTATCTACTTTCGAAAAATGCTTAGTTCAGATTTTTTCGGCGCAGTGGCACGAAGATATGCGTAAAACACCAAATGTCATTTTGGGGTGTTTTAGAGGGTTGGGCAACAAGTCATTCATGGGTCATCTTGGAAAAATCACAGAAAATAGCCCTTGAGGAGTTGAAACAAAGTGAAAAGCGTATTTTAAAGCTGACGCTCTCTAGTTTACGATAACGCTTTAGTTGACGCGATTCGACGCACTGGCGCGAAGATACGCGTGAAATGAGTTAGGCCATTTTCGACATTTTTGGCCTTTTGGTACATCAATGAGTTGAAAGAAATTTGAAAGAATTCAAAGCTTTTGGACTCCCAAGAGGGTCAACAGTGACTGGGGTGGGGATTTATAGTCACGGACCGTCCCTTTAGTCCCTTCCCTTGACATAGGGTCTCTTGAAGGACCGTAAGCAAGGAGAAGATAAGCCTTGAAAATGCACTACAAGAAGTATGCAACATGTAGCAAACAAAAGCAACACAATGAATGGCTCTAGGCCTCAAAGAGCCTCAAGAGAGCCTCTGGAAGCTCGCTCAGAGCTCTTCTGCAGCACGTCGTCGTCGTAGAAGTCGTCGTCGTCGTCGCTGAAGCGCTGGGAAGTCGCCTTGTGTTGTAGAAGTTCACCACATATTTGAAACTTCTTGTTAACTTAAAATCCTTCACAATCTTCACCAAACTCAATGAAATAAACCCACTGGACGGCTTTTCGAACTCTTCTGAAGCCTCTGGCGTCGTCGTACTTGCGTAAAGGTCGCTTCACGCTACGCTCTTGGAGTCTTCGAATTTATTTTGAAGGTTCTTTGGCCATAGGAGGAAGTATACCTTCAAGACTTGAAAGTTTCTTGAACTTTTTGATAAATTCAAGCAAGGAACTCACTTTACTTGAACAGCGTACGCTGGCCCAGCTGCTACTCGTCGTCCTCGTCGTCGTCGACCTGCTGGAACTTCAGATTACTGGACTGTCATATGCTTGTGCTTGGGTGCATATAGAAAACCCATTTTCCTTGTGTTGCACTTAAAAATCAAATTGTTTCCAATGTTCTCCATTACAACTGATCTTGTTGGCAAGTACAGGACACAGGCAACAGCAAGAAGACGAAGTCGTGAACGAACATTGAGCTGGACCAACTGGCTGGTCCAGTAATACGGGTTCACATGCCGAAATAACAAGAAAATTGATATAACAAAAAATTCTCATTAAAAAGGCAATAAAACCTATATATTATCAACTTTCTGAGTAGTCTATCTTATCACAGGCCTTGTCAACATTACGTAATTTGCTGTCGGTGGCAAAAGACGGCGACAGTCGCGACAGGCCATCTGAAGCTTCCAAATAGCTTCAAAATAGCTTCTAATACATTAGAACCTTCTAAAATGCTATAAAACATGATTAAATCACATTATAAGCATATGGGATGTGATTATTCATGTATGGCTACTAATGTATCCTAGATCTCCGCTCTCTGTAGTGTACCTAAGAGCAGTAGAGTCTAGCAGTAAGCTATAGGCTTGGAATATAAGCCAAATATGAGCAAATATCCTAGTGTTCTAGGATCTTGAAGCTTGGAGAGCTCTAGTATAGATCCTCCAGAAAGCTTCTGAGCGGCCCAAATGCCCTGACTTATTACAGACAGTCAACCATCGACCCACACATGTTTTTTGGAGTCCGGTGGTTGCAAAATAGGGGGTGCCATCACTGTCCACAAAGGCGATTTGTCGAGCTGACAGCCCTGAAACAAAATTCTTGGCACAAAGCCATCGCCTGCGACATGCTTTTTGGAATGCATGCAAAATAAGGATAGTGCATGCAAACTAGGGGTGGGGAAAGCTATCACTGCCCATTAGGGTCTGAAACATCATTTTGTGCAAAAAAAAATGGCACAATGTGACGAAATGCTCTACAAATAGCTTTTTTTTTTAAGTGGACACACCTGAAGCTGTTGTTTGGGCAGTCACCCATTGCCTTGTCCCGCACGTGCCAAATAGGGGTGGAGGATGCTATAACTGCCCACCAAAGCCAAATGGCACCATTTTGAGGGCTTGAATGAGCAATTGCGGACAAATTTTTGCGATACGAAACCGTTGTCTTGGCAGTCAGCCACGACGCAAACATGTTTTCTTGAGTCCAACGCGTACCAAATAGGGCTGGGGGGTGCCATCATTGCCCACTGAAATTAAACAACCCCATTTTCGAGCCAAAAAAAATGGCAATTTCCGTCCAATTTCGCGTTAGCAATCTTTGGAGCCGGCAGCCTTGATACCGTTGTTGCCGCAATAAACCATCCGTGTTTTCTGAAACTGAGCATGTGCAAAATAGGTGTGTGGGGTTGCTATCAATGCCACCAAAGGGGGAAAACCACTTTGAGCCCAAAAAATGCTGATTTTTGACAAATTTTGGGCTAGAAGTAGTATTTTTGCGAAGCGACGGCCTGAAGCTGTTGTGTTGGCAGGCAACCATCGCCTGAAACATTTTTTTTAGTCCAGCTTTTGTCAAAACTGTTACATTGACAGTCATTTGTTGGCCTGAACATGTTTGTTTGAGTCCAACAGTGTCAAATATGGATGGGGGATGCTATCACTGGCCACCAAAGTCCTGTTCTGAGGCCAAAGTTGGCAATGTTTAACGAATTTTGGGCCAAAAGGTAGAATCTTTCGAAGCCCAAAGTCCTGAATCTGTTGCTTTGCCAGCCAACCATTGACGAAGACGTGGATTATTGAGTACGCACAAAATAGGGATGGGGGGTGCTATGGCGGCCCGCAATAGAAACACTATTTTGGCGGGGGGGGGGGAAGCAAGTTTGCCGAAAATTGGGCAAAGAATGGCATTTCGTGGAGCTGACAGCCTTGAAACTCGCATTTTGGCAGTCACCCATTCTTAGGACATGTTTTTCCGAGTAAAATAGGCGTGGGGGGTACTATTACTGCCCGGCAGGGTAAAAAAAAACCATTTAGGGCAAAAAAACGCAAACTTTTGACCAATTCTGGGCAAAAAGTGGCAAGCAAGGTTCCCCAACATACCGGCAGTAGAGCATGCAGACCCAGAGTGTTCTAAATAGCCCTTTTCAAGGGCTTTGGAAGTATATACCACAAATACCAGCCCCTATGGGACACTCAGTGGGCACAAGCGAGGCAACAATCCCAGCAACTCTGAAAACTATCTGCGTTCACGCGTTTGCCGTATCCCCGAGAGCTGTCTGGACAAATGTAGAAACCCTCCACGGACCCCCAATCCAAAGCAGGCCAAGGAACCCGATTTCATAGGCCAAGGGTTGCACCAGAAAAGCAGGGCGGCGAAATTGTGCATAGCGCTGGGAAGAAAGCACAAAGTGACAGTTAGGGCACACTGCCAGGTGGTGGGGAAGGGATGGGCGTCCAGAAATGCACACACTGCCCACGCACACTGCCCACGAATCACTGCAGGCACAACCGATGAGTGCGCTTAGGCACGCTGGCCGTGGCTGTGCCATTGGCCGCAGGGGCAGATTTTGCGCAGCTGACACAAACACCTCCTCAGTTTGTCTGGGGCAGGAGCGCGTGTTGCAGGAGCACATTTGCAACACATCGGAAGGAGTTCAAGTGGACAGATGGGAGCTCCGGGAGGGCACGTCCAAGTCTGCCTGCGGGCGGAGGTCTTCCCAGTTTAGGGTTAGGGTGCTCCTTTTCATACCTCTGCTCGTGCAGCATCACATCTTGAAACGCGGTGCTGAGCTGTCAGACATGCGAATCACCCATCAGAGGCAAGCTTGGCCCCTACCCCTGCCCCTGCCCTGCCACTGCCCACACCCTGCTCCTGCCCCTGCCACTGCAGCTTGCCCCCGCCCCTGCCCTTGCCCTAACACACTTTTGGGTACAGACATCAGACACGGGCACGCTGAGCACTTTGAAACAGCAGCATGAGCTGCGTTGCAGGTGCAGTCTATGTACCTCCTCCCCTTGTGTCCAGTGAACACTGAACGCGCGACGTCCTTTCGTTGAGACCTGGGACCCAATTAATTTGGGTACCAAATCTATACAGTCCAAACACCACGCGGTTGCTAGGCAATGTGTTCGTTGGCCATAAATCAGCGACAGCCGCTACCCTCCAGAATCACTCTGGCATCCGCAACAGTGCCGCAGGTCTAAACATGGCAAAGTTGCGGCACAAATAGTCCACTCTGCCCAGCAACACGCCATTTGCTGCCCCAATCAATAGGTCATGCTCACTCCTATAGGTCAATGTGTCTGTTGGAGGGGGGGGGGGGATGCACTTCTCTGGACATGATGAGATTGAACTTGGAAATTGGCTGTGAGAGAAATATCTGTCACCAGAGAATGACTCCATGCAGGCCACGCTCCCTTCTGGAATTGTACCTCTGCCTCCGGCTGTTCCAGTTGGGAAAATTGTGATTGTCAAGTCCTGTGCAACGTAGTATGTGTATGCTGGGCTCCCCAGGGCTTTCCCCTTTCAGCATTTGGTTTGTGCCAGCGCATCTTTCATCTCGCTTACGGGAGATGCAAATTTTGCAGCTCAAACGAACAACATGTTCTGCTTTTTTTCATGAGGGAAGGCTTGGCATGGGTTCTGCGGCCCTGTGTCACAAGACCAGTCATGTTTAGGGAATGCCCAGCGGGGAGGAGACACCGGCACATAAATGCAACCATGTTGGGCGGACTGGGTCTCTGTGTGGCACTGGATAGATCAAACAAGTGGACAACCACCGCTGGTGCACTCATGGTGTCGAGTTGGGATGTTACACTCCATGACTAAGGTGGGGAAACGGTACACCGTCCGTGTAACACAGAATAAGCGCACGCAGACACTCAATGGAGCAACGAATTCAACAGCAATAAAAATTTTGGCAATGCCGCCCCCACCGGAGCCCATAGCGCCACTCGAGTGATCTAAAGGGAATGTGTCCACACTGCCTCTCCACATACGTGTTCCCCTGCAACACATACAGCCAAGGGGGGGGGGTTGCAGTTTGGGGGGGGGGGGGGGTCAAATCCAATCGTGAAGAATTGCGGAAAATTGTGGAAATATTGCAATACAATAAGCAACCCTCCTTAACCCTCAAGTTGCAACATTTCTGGACAGGTGGTTCAAATTTTTTCTTTCCATCATTCAAAAGGTGCATGGGCAGCACAATTACAGGAGGCGCCCCTCAATATCATTGAATCATTGAATCATTGAAGCATGAACCACAGGCAGCGGATGTTGTCATCTAATTTGTGCCGTCCCACACTGTGAGAAAAAGTGTTTCACATCACCACCAGAAGTGGGCTGTGAGGTGAAGGGGCATGCAATTGCCACCATTTTGGCGCGTTGGACAGGCCCAACAGGGGGTATATCAATAGCACAGGGGACGGCCAACTTTCTCCTGGGGGATTGCCATACCCACGAGCATTAGCACTAGGTTGTATTGGGCAGCATATAGTACTTTGTAGGTCTGAGCAACATGTACCAGCGTTGGCTGTGCTAGGGTGCTAACACTTTGCTTTGCGGTATGTTGGGGTACCTTGGGAGATGTTGGGGTACCTTGGCATACGTGGCAATGGATTGCGGTAGGATGGGGTCCGTTGGGGTATGTTCGGGTAGGTTGGGCTAGGTTGGGGCTGGATGGGGTGGCTTGGGTTAGAGTTGGGTAGATTGGGGTGGGTTGGGGAGGGATGAAGTAGCTTGGTTTACCCATGGTCAAGTGGGGTAGCTTGCAGTAGGTTGGGATACGTTGGGGAACCTGGGGGTACCTTGGGGGGGGGGGGGGTACATTGTGCTAAGTGGATTGGGGTCCGATGGGGTACTGTAGGTTAGGGTAGGGTGGGTTGGGGAATGTTGGGTGAGGGTGGAGTAGGGCACAGTTGTGTACCTTGAGTTAGAGAGGAGTGCCATGGGGCAGGCTGCGGTGTGTTGTGGTACCGTGTGTTAGGGTGGTGTATGTTGGGGTAGGATGGGGTGTGTACATTGGGGAAGCTTGGGGGTAGGGTACATTGCGGTACGTTGGGGAACAATGGGGTGAATTGGGGTAGCGCGGGGTAGGTCGGGAAATGGTGGGGTACCCTAGGGTGAGTAGGGGAACCTTGGAATACACCATGTTATAAGCATTTTACGAGAGGCGTTGGGAGGGGGGGGTGGATTTTGGTTGGATTGGGACATGACACACAGATGGGGAGACATCGATGGGGACCCAGGGATCCAGCCTAACCCCCCGTACCCCATGCCCCATGTGCCATTGGATGCTGCATACAAACACCATACACTTCGAAATGGGCAAGATTCCACTACAATGGTTCGTTGCAACCTAGCCATCAAGATCATCAAGACCAGAAGCCGAATGCAAACAACATTTACTCATGCATCCTCGAATGTCAGCATACGGGTGGAGGAAACCGCGAGTAACTGTGGCACGGAGAACGTCTGCAAACTTGAACATGAACCCCCGGTGCAACGCAACGCCAGCCAAAGGCCCGGGTCACGTGTGAGGCACTGGGCAAAGTGTTCATGGAAAGGGTGCAAGAAAACCACAAAGTTAGGGTTAGCTTTGTTGCAACGGCGGCTGACCCACCCATCCCTTTCGAGAATGTCGAGATTTTTTTTGAGTTGCATTTGATGATCATCGGCAACGCATGCGCATTGGTTTGGGACATGCAGCAGACCTTGTCCGATTGTGACTGTGGTAGTGTAGACTCAACCGGATTGGGACTAAGCCTAGCCACGAACCAAACTCTCAGCTCCTCATCACAGTGTTGGTTCCTGATTGACCTGTGTCCCATGCACTTTGGTTGTGGTAGATCAAAGGTGGTTAAACACACGCAACACCAAGTCCCTCAATGCAGCACAACCCACCAAGGCAGAAACCGGTGGCGGACTGCCCACGGCCAGTGGCAGGCACCTGTAACTTCAGTGCCCATTGCCGATGGTTAATTACAGTCTTGCCATGTCAGAGGAAAGCATGCACACGGTTGTGTTGTGTTGTGGTGTCGTGTGATGTGCCATGCTTGGTAGTGCAATGGCGTGCCTTGCGGTGTTGTGTAGTGTGGTATTGTGGCATGTTGTGTTGCAATGCACCGTACTGTGTCATGCTATGATATGCTATGTTGTGGCATTGCAGTCCACGTAGTGTCCACATAGCGTTGGATTTTTCATATCAACATGAACAGCCGTTCTTGCACAACCACATCGTTTGGCCCCGGATCCCCTATGTGTCAAAGCTGGACCACTGGACCCCGGGGGGGGGGGGGGGGGATTCCCTATTGCTTTCAAAGAACGCACCCACTTGGTTGCCAAAACTTGGCCCGCAAACCTTGGTGTGCACAAAATCGTAGCGCCTACATCGTGGAGGTTGCAAAAATTGAGGCACCCGAAACCCAAGTTTGTGCAAAATACAGAATTGTGGCGGTCGTTGGGATGTTGGGGTGGTGTCAAATGTCTATGCGAAATTGCGGCACATGTGGTTGATGGTTGGTTGGTCGTGCATGTTGTTGATACCGCTTTGTACTTGACTGAGCCTGCTGGACAGGGAGGGGGGGCGGGGGATAAGGATGTTGAGGGCGGGAAACCTTGGAGCCTAGAACAGGATCTGGTGTTGCACATGGTGGGAGAAGCTTAAGTTGAAAGCCATTGGCCACACTAATGCCAACTCTATGCCACTAGTATTGATGTCGCATATATAGATATGTGCGTGTGTGGTGGGCCTTGCCTAGCAAGGTGACTTGGGGCACTGTAGTGTGCCGGGCAGCATTGGGGTGTATGAGTGTTTACGACATCGCATCTGGTGACATGTGAAGGTCGGTCGGTGGAGTTGTGGCAGCACATTTTGGGAGCAACACACTTGAGCAGAACCAGGTTCACAACCAACCTCTTGTGGGGCAGGGTGCAGGCGCACAATTGCAAAGATGAGAGAGAGTCAAGTAGGAGAGCAGCATTGCATGAGCCCCAATTAACCACGAACCCAATCAGCAGCCCAATAGAAGGGAGTTGTGAGCAGAAAAGATATGGAATTTCCATAGCCATTATGGGAGGCATTGGACACCAGGCTTGGGTCAAGACACGGGCAGAGGCGGGGCAACGTGTCTACGCCGATCGTGCTCAGAGGGGAGGGCCAAAGTGCTTTGTACACAAACATGCCTCCATCCATGCATGGGGGGGGGGGGGCGGGGTTTGAGGCGTTAGGGCCGGTTACAACATTGCACCCAAATCGGGAGTGGTGGGGAGGTGGGTTGTGGTGCATGAAATCAGGGTGAGAGGATGCCAGTCATTGCACATGTCGGTGTGTTTGTGTGTGTCTTTGGGCAAGCGGAAAAAAGGTAGCGTGGTGCGGACGCGGTCGGGGTGGCACGAGCGCCCACCCAACCCTACCCTCGGGGAACCAAATACGATACCACGAGGTACTAGCCACTACACCGCGACGACGTTTGCACAACCAACACGACACCAGTTAGTGGCCAAAGTCAGGGAACAGGGGTAGGGTGTGCATTAGGTCCAAGGGGCGTGGTGCGGGCGGGGTTGGGGCGGCGCGGGCGCCGCACCCAACCCCGCTAGTGTGTGTGCAACACCATGCAAGAGTCTCACCTACCTTGATTGGCCATATTCAAGGGGGAATAGTTGCCAGCACTGGGTACCCTTTGGGTGGAATTATTGCGCTCTATACGACGGCAAAATGGAAGTGGAGTAGGTGGAGGACAAGGAGGAATGGGCCACTTCGCGGCGAGGAGCAGGGTTGTGCTCCTCCACTTGCACTGCATGATGTGATTCCAACCCCCACCCTACTCTGGCACGACATTCACAGTCAGGTTAGCGCGGCCAGCACGGCCCCACTCTGCGGCCAAAGTTCGGGCTAGCAGTTCCCGCTCCAATCGGTTTGCTCCACGGAACGCCCGTTGCTGTAGCTCTGCCTCGAACCAACGTGCCAACCGCCTTCCATCCCCGCCCGGGGGGAAGCCGTGAATGATGTGTACAAACTGCCAATCGCGGCGATGCCTCGTTTGCAGAGTCGGTGGTGAGAGCTGGCCATTGTGTTGTCGAATGCGGCGCGCCATGTAGTTCGTCGACCCGGGGTAAATCTCGCCTGTGCCAACGGATTCGATGTGGTACGCCACGTTGGTGCCTCGCGGATAGAAGATTGCACCCTCAGGTTGGTGGAAGGCCAAATCGCCCAAGGGATCATCAGAGGTGGCATGGGAATTCTCATGAAGGTGGGCAAACACATTGCGCTGCCGGATCCAGTCGTCAACCTCAGCGTGCCAACTGGTACGATGTTGTAGTAGGCCGCGAAGCACCCCTTCATCGTAACCCACAATTTAGATGCCACTCAAGCTCTCGGCCCGGGTCAACAAGGTGAAGAGCATGGTTCGAGACCATAGGAGGTGGTCCGGGTTGTCGTCCAGGTAGGTGGCCAGGATAGCGATTGTGGCCCCTTGGATGTCATGGATTGTCGTGGCCACAGCCAACTCGAGGGGGAATTGCAGCCGGCGCAAGGGAACCCCTTGGTAGCTGATGTCAATTGAACTCTCGCGACCCACCCGAAGAGTACGCCCATCGTCGAAGGTGACACGAACGTGGGTATCGCAAAACGCAACAACGGTACCAGAAGCTCCGTTCAACACCTCCTGTCCATCGGTCGTAGTATTCTGGACAACGGTTACACGGGCACCAACGAAGACCCGGCAGCGGCGAAGCAAGGCGGATTCGCGGTCTAGAATGTCACGATAGGATTTGTCCCGGAGGGGGCTCCATTCGGAGTTTTTTTGGATAAAATCTTCACTTTTGAAACACTCCTTGGGGGTGGTTGCAGCATTGTACGCCGCTTCGCGGGCCTTCTCGACGGCCACCTTCTTGGCCAACAACCAAGTGGCACCGTCTGGTACAAGTGGCACGATGTGGCGAACATGCTGTTGCAGCCACTGGCCATGTGCTGGATCTACCGCAACATGACGGCAATGTTGCCGAATGGCCTGCATGATGTACGCACGGCTAGTTGGCATCAATTGGGGAACCCTGGCCAAGTTGATGATTGTTTGCAACGTCTCATCATTGCGGGATCGAAACAGTTCGTGCAATGTGATGACGCGAAAGTGGTACTTCATGAACCACGAGGTGTAAGGCGGGGCCATATCCACGGGCTCTGTTTGGTAATGGTCCCCTGCCGCAAAGACGAAGACACCGCCAAAAGGCAAATCATTGCCTCGAACCTTGGACAATACGAGGTGCAGCCCTAGCAGCAACGGTGAACCGCATTGTCCGAGTTCATCGATGTACAGCACGATGAGCTCTTGGAGACGGCGAACAAGGTGTGGTTGTTGTTGCAACCGCTTAAGTGCCGTTGCCGCCAAACTCTGAGGGGTTGTCCAAAGGTTGGACTTACCGGGACGAAACAGGCAAAGACGATGAAGGTGAATCCCAACGCCATTTTGGGCAAACATGGCGCCCACGGCGGTTAGCTCCCAATGCTCCGGGCCAAGTATCGTGGCACTCCAAATCCATTTCAGGACTTGCATCGCTACCCAAGACTTTCCTGTGCCCGGTGGGCCACTAATGTAGATGGGCCGGACATAGTACAAGCCATCCGTGATCCAGTCTCCCGGGCATATGTCCTGCATGCTTTGGATGATCAACCCAACATCTTCCTTCAGGAAGTTTGCACTTCGTTCTTGCTCGGCCCAACTTGCATTTGTTTGTTCGGGATGCGGTCCACATGGTGGGACCTTGAGCATGCGGTTGCAATGTCGAAGCTGGATTGCATGCAAGTGGGCGCTGTATTTTTGGCAATGCTCGGCCTCCAACTCGCGGTCCGTCATGGGGATGGAGACATCGTACGTGTTTCCACTACGTTGTTGCTCCCAAATGCGGATAACCAAGCGCCAAACAGTCTCGAAGCCAATGGGCCAACCAGACGCATCCTCCAAGATCCACTCCCCAAGGGGTAGATTGACAAACAATGACGTGAGGGCCTCATGAAGGGAGTCATAACCCGAATTCGCCAAGAACCTGTCTCGGTTGGCGACCTCCTTTCCGAATGGCCCGGATAGTCGCAAGATGCGCTGGCACAACCAATCAAAGCAAAAGCCGGGACGAAAGCGTGGCTCCACGAAGATGAGCACTCGGATGTCCCATTTCACCACGGCTGCCATCCATGGCTCGCGGTCACCGGGATGGTCCAAGGCATGTGCCAAGGCCTGTCCCGCGGGGAGGTCCTTTAGGCGGCGGAAGATGATGTGCCATAAGGGAGGGTGCCTGAGGATTTCCCAATGCAAATACACTCGATTGTAACGCAAATCGTAGAAACCGTGGTTCTTCCAGTCCAGAACGCGCTGCCGACGCTTCTCCCAGGACAGCTTGCGGAGATTGCGGTTACTGATGTCTGTAACAACATACTCGGCCCAGTCGCGTATTTCCAAGGGGTATGTTTCCGGGGGCCGAAGGCAATATAGTAGAACCGCGTCCGGATGATAGCGCTCAATGTCCCAATCGGTGTACGATTGACGCTGATCAATTGTAGGCTCACGATCCCGAAACATAGGCTGCCCGTTTTGACGTCCACACCGTGAGTCGTCGGGGCATCCGCGACCTCCCGTAGGTGCGGGGCCAAAGATGGGGCTCTCTTCCCGCTGAGGCCGCCACTTCGTGCGGAGCACGCGGAAGCAACCTCCTGGGGTCCCCGTGTTGACGTGGCGGGAGGAGAAGGTACAATACACGGCAGAATATCCGAGGCAATAGAATATCATCTCCGGCACCCCGATGGTGCGGCCGTGGCATTTCCTCTTGAGGCGTAGCCCTGTTGTACGCTTGCGCTTGTGCTCGTCCTGCTCCGTAGCCTTCACGATTTGCGGCCCTTGCTGGGTTAACCGCACCACGGAACGCTCCTCCTCGCTGCTAAGGTACTTGATTAAATATGCCAAGAGGAAGCGGCTGCCATAGACTAACTGCCAATTCGAGTGGCAGCCGTTCGTGGCCACGAACACCCTCGGGCAGAATTGGCTGATCAAGCCATCATTCTTTAGCCGCGGAGGCTCCCAGATTGCCGCCTTGCAGGTCCTCGTGAAGGCGCACAACCCCTGGCGTTTTTGTGTCCTCGAATGCAACACCCTCCTCCACTAATAGGTTGCGCACACAGTCTGGAATCTTCACTTCGATGGGTGTGAAGGCCACATCACTGTGCAGGGGCTTTGGCATACCTGCCTTGCATTGAAAGACAACCTGAGTTGGATCGCGGACGGGAACCTTGCACTTGTCGCCATGTTTGTGGGGTTGCACCAGGGCGGCCCGGGCCTCCCAATATGCTATTTCGCTGGGGTCGCCCAGCCAGTCGAAAGCATGTGGAACTGAAGCAGATAGCCTACCCAAGGCACTTTGAATCGCGGCATGCCGAATATTGGGGTTCACATGATGTATGGGATCGTCCGTCCACACACCCCAATGCAAATGATGGAAGTTCGGCTTGTCGAGAGTGTATGGCGTTTGGACTAAGGGTCAAAAGAATTATTGGGCTAGCTAAAGAGTAAAGTTGAGGGGGGGGGGTCATATTTCTTATAGTTCAATTAGTCCTGCCCCTGAGATGGGCAATTAGTCTTGGGGTTCAACTTATTGCCCTAGCATGGCTCACCTTAGTTGATCAACTTATAGTCCTAGAATCACCATTAGTCTACGGATGAGACTTAGTGCCCTAGCATGGTTCACCTTACTATGTACTATGTTTGTGACTTAATGCCCCTAGCATGGTTGATTTCTCCTTGAAAATAAATTTGAGGGCGTGAACTTATTGCCCTAGCATGGCTATCAAATTTGCGATTTCTCAAACTTCAGGATTTGCGAGTTCTCAAACTTCAGGATTTGCGATTTCTCAAACTTCAGGATTTGTCGATGTTTGTTTTGAATGCCAAATGCCAAATGGGACGCAATCTATACCAGGCCAGAGAATCAAAAATCAACACGCGAAACACAACAGCAAATCACCCTTACCAAACCCATTGAACTGTTCAGCAGAATATAATCCCAAGAGTAAGTGGGATCACTGGTCTCGGATTCAGAGGGAATGGGACACCACGGGCAAGGGGCATTGCTGCCACCAGCAACATTCTCTTCAAAATTATATAACTGGTCACACTCAGACAACAAAGAAGCACAAGGTTCAGCCACATGCACTTAAAAATGTCCTGCCGACAGCCAAAGAAAAAAACGGCTCATTCACAGCGAACCAATCAATACCAGGCCACAGAATCAAAAAACAACATGCCAAACACAAAAGCGGATTACCTGGAGCTGGGGCTGGGTTCACTGGTCTCAGATTCAGAGGGTGGCAGACTTGCACTACTGCCATCCAGTGAAGGTTGGTTGGTTTCTGGATTGGTTTCTGGGGCCGGAGGGGATGGGACACCACTGTTTTCCTCATCCACATCAATCACCTCCTGGGGGCTGGGGCGAGGGGCATTGTTGCCACCAGCAATCTTCTCTTCGACAATGTAATACTGAACTGGTTTGGGTTTGGGTTTAGGTCTCTTCTCCTTCCCACCCTTTGTCCCGTCCTCATTGGCTGCCCTCTCCGCCCTCTCCACCAGACTCTTGAGCAACATTTGCGCTTGCTTTATCTGGTCTTCTGTTTGCTTCAGCTCTCCTTCCTTTTCCTTCTTTTTGTCTGCCCACTCCTGCTTGTGCTTTGCCCGCCTGAGCTCCTCGTCGCGGTTCCAGTGGGCCCTTTGCAGCACTTGCCTCGACTTCTCCAGTTTCTCCGCCAGCGCGCGCTGCTGCTGTTGGGTAGCAACCATAGTGGCCAGTTTCCTCTTGTGTTCCTCTTGTTCCTTCTTCCTCTCTGCCTCCACTTCCTTTCTTTCTTTTTCCCTCTTCTTGTTCCATTCCTCTTCCTGCTTCTTTCTTTTTGCCTCCTTCTCCCTGTTCCACTCCTCCTCCTTCTTCTTTATGTCTTCCTCCATTCTCTTTCTCTCCCCCTCCAGCTTCTTTCTCTCTGCCTCCTTCTCCCTCCTCCACTCCTCTTCCCTCTTCCTCTCCCGAGCCCTTGCTTCTTCCGCCTTGCGCGCGTCCAACTCCCTCGTCAACTGATAGAACTCAATCATCCCAAGCACGCGTTCCTTGTGTAAATCCTGCCCCCTTTCCCTCTCTCGTTCACTATCCCTGTGTCTTTCCTGTTCCCTTTCCCTCTCTCGTTCACTATCCCTGTGTCTTTCCTGTTCCCTTTCCCTCTCTCGTTCACTGTCCACTCGTCGGCGTTTGCTCCTGTCCTGTTCCCCCTTTTCACGGTCCTCTTTGTTTCCGTTCGTTTTCTTCTTCTTGTTCGTTTTTTTCTTTTTCTTCGCCTCGTTCTCCTTCTTCATCTCCGTCTTCTTGGCCTCCATCTCCTCTTTGGTGATCCCCACAGTTGTTCGGCACGTGCGGCACTGAAGAAAGCTTTGTCCTTCTCGCTCCCTCGGCCGCATGGCTTTCAGGCATTCCTCGCAGTACTTCCGCTCTGCGTTGTTCGCTTCCATCTAATACACACACACACACACACACACACGCACACAGCACAGCGCAACACCCAAGCTCATCGGCATACGTGCGATGTATGTTTCGTTCCTTCGTTGCTGAATTATTGACGTGTGTGTGACGTCAACGACTCCCACGCACAGTGTGACGTTTTGTGCGGATTCGTATTTCGTCCGAGTTCGACAAGTTGTTTTGAATTCACATGGCTTATTGTGTCCTCCGCCAACGTCTGTGTCAGCATGCTCGGTTGAACTTTTCGCATGGATCATACGAGTGGTTTACGGAAATCCTTTGCTCAAGCCCCTGAAGAACTGCCTGCATATGGATGGCATGCAAGCACAGCCATGTCATTCTTGCACAAGGGCAAGTAAGGCGGCACCACCAAAGTGCCTTGTACACGTAGGCTCAGGTTGTGCCTGGTCAAAACAGATTCGTAGCGGGCAGTTAGTCAGTGAATAATAGGTCCATAGAGAGAGTTTTGCAAGCGCAGACCCTCTCAAAACCTCAAATCTTGGAAAATCGAACGCCACGTGTCGTCCTGAGTGTGGTGCTGTGTGCGGTGCTGACATACCAGGCCCGTGGAATGCACATGGTAGGCGGATAGTAGGTGCATGGTTGGCGCATGCCGGCACACGGTCGGCACTTTCTGCTAATCTATGACTGGCATGGGGGGCACCCGTGTTGGCACGACAAACTGCGGACCACTGCCGCAGACCTGGCGCACAGCTGCTCCCTTTCCTGCGCCCAGGCGATCAATGCCCTGGCCTATTCCCCGGACGGCAGTGGCATCGTGGCGGGCGTCCGCAACGGCGACGTCGAGATCTGGGATATCCCTGGGGCCGCTCTGGTGTCTGAAGAGAGCCACGGGGGGCCTGTCACGGCGGTGGCATGGTCTGCTGACGGCGATTACGTGGCCTCAGGCAGCACCGACAACACCATCAAAGTCTGGCGGCCTGTCATGGGCGGCGGGACCACGTCTCGGAAGTTCCACGTCTTATCGCGGGCCGGGCCTGGGCCCAAGGACAAGTTCCTTCCACAAGGGCGGCCTGGCTCAGAGATCCGGGTGTTCGAGACGCAAGGAGGTGCACAGTGCAGGGCCTCTCTGCGCGTGTGGCAGGCATGATGAGGCCGTGGGGCCCCGAAGAGCGCATTTCCTGCCTTCTGCGTCTGGGAAATGCAAACAGCAAAACCGGGCCCGTCCCTGGACGACAACTGCTGTCGCCTGTGCGCAGGGTGCGCGTCGGGCAGGCGCGCCCTTGCAACAGCAGAGGGTGAAGGGGGGTTACGTGTACGCTGGACCCCATCCCCCCGCCCCGCCGGCACCTGCATGGGAGGGACGCCAAGGGGCAGCACTTGTGAGTAGCGGAACAACTGTCCCACTCTGATTCCGCAAAATGAATCTTCCCCGGTTGTTAGGGGTAGCCGAGCAGCTTCCCACATCTCGCTCCTTCTCCCCCAACCCAATGGGTGGACAATGAACCCACCCATCCACGAGTGGAGGATTTCCTCCTCAAAAGGCGAACATGTACGTACACCCTGAAGTATCAGCCGGCATACTCTTTCAGCTCTTGTGGCACACACACCCCACCCTCCCTCTGCATGTCCCCCAACCTGCGCCAACAGCAGTTTTGCCAATGGGAAAGGCCCGTAGGGCAATCGAGCCGATGAAACTGCACGCGCAGGTCCCTGACTTTAATTTTGTTTTCATTCATGGGGAATGGGGAATGGGATTTCTTCACTTGTGTATCTTTCAAAATGCTCACAATTGAAAAGGGAATTCACAAATCCCCCCCCCCCCCCCCCGGGCCCCATGCTCATGCCGCGGCGGGTTGGGGTCGGGGCTGGACTGTACCACCCTCGAGAGTACCTTCCGCATGGCACCGCGTTTTTTTTGTTGCTCTGGTTCCCTAGCGTGTGGGTTTGTTGGTGATTGCCCACAAGCCCACGTCACACTGCCGTTGGCTTGTCATTGGCTTCTGCTTCTTGGCGGCGCTTTGACGGCGATTGGCGGATGAGAAACGGCATTTGCCGCTGAAGGGACGGCGTTCGGCGGTGACCACACGGTGGGTAGCGGTCGACGGACAGCGTTTCTGAGGTCGGCTAGCGGTCTGTTGTTGTTGCTGCTGATGCTGTTGCTACGCCTGACGTTGTCGCCGCCGTCATTGCCGTCTTCGTTGTCACTGCTCCTGACGTCGCCGTTGCGGCTGTGGCTAGTGTCGTCGTCGTCATTGTCATCGTTGTTGTTAGCGTTGTTTTTGCTGTGGTGGTAGTAGTAGTAGTGGCAGCAGTGGTAGTAGTGGTAGTAGTGGCAGCAGTGGTAGTGGTGGTAGTACTGGTAGTAGTAGTTGTGTTGTTGTTGTGGTCGTCGTCGTTGTCTTGTCGTTGTTGTGGTCTCCATGACTGTGGACGTGCCATTTTGGGGTGTCTGTGGCCGCCCACATGCGGCTTCATGGCTCCGTACCTGTGCCACGTCATATATCTCTGTAGGCCCACCTGTGCCCATGTGCTCCACTTCGATGACGTTCACCATCAACACCAACTACAAGGCGTTGTGTGTCGAAAAGAGCGGCGGAAGAGTGGAGTACCATGGCGTCCCTTGTGGCAGTAATGGCGACCAGATCATGTGGCTGAAGGCGCGCGCAATCGATCTCAGAGTCAGCGTCAGCCCTGCAGACTGCCACTGGGACTGGACCAAACATGCCGAAAGGGCGTTCTACGGGGGCTTTTGTGGCATAGCCCCGACTGTTCCTGGTGGGTCGGCTTTGCCCACGAGATGCAGTATGCCTCGCGTGCCACAGGGTCTGTTTATCGGTTGTCAGCACACGACAGGGCGGCTCTCGAGGGAATATCCCACGGGGGCGGGGGGGGGTCAGTTGGCTGTTAAGGCGCCAGAGAAATGTTTTGGGGGCTCAAGGCCCCCCCCGCGCCCCAACCGCACATTATGTGCATCGAACGTGGCGATGAGGCGATCAGTTATAGCGCAGGTGATGTGACCACCGCCCTCCCCCCAACGCCTTTTCCCGATTTGGGTGGGCATCCCCCACTCCTCCCGGTGGCGGAGGCCCCGTCTGAAGGTGCTCCTTGGATGGGGGCAGGGGCACCACTGCCACATCCAGTGCCCACACACCACCCCCTCCACCCCTCCCCAACACCCTTCCGCCCCCCCCCCCCCATAAAAGACACGCGAAGCCACAGAGAACTGAAAATCAAGCGTAAATACTGGGAACACGGAAAGAATCTCACGATCACAATATGGGAGTTGACACCCGCAGACCAGCCAGGCGTGGCACACCTCATGTAATGGAGGGCAGACTCATGCACCGGATGGGCAACGGGGGGGCACACTTCACGGCTATGGCTGAGATCTGCGAGGAAAACACGTTCCCAACCCCTAACGAGGATGGCCAGATAAAGGACCAGAAACCTACAGACACAGCCTTGCCCTCGCCTGTTGTTACAGCCCCAGCCCACTGCCAAGCCCAAGTCCCAGCCCTGGTATGTGTTCTTCATCCGCATGCTTGCTAGAAGGAAGGGTGGCGCTTGCCAGGATGGAAGGAAGGGTTGGTAACGCTGGTTGGAAATTTTGGTCAAAGCCCCATGATAAAACGATCAGCTGAAGTACCTGGCCCCTGCTGCAGGTTACCAACGAGTGTGCTGCACCAGGTGAAAACGTGTCGTCAGTACAGGAAATCAGTGCGCGCCAATCCAGCCAGGTAATTTCCCATAACTCGATTTTCAGCAAGGCCTCCTTTCTGTTTAGCAACTAACAACACCTGGAAATGCAGGCAGACCACACCTCACGCCTCAAGGTCAATATGTTTGGTGCTGTCATTGACACACTCTGAGCAAAGAAACCTGGTGCTACTCGTCAGGAAAAATAATGTCAAATCTCATCACTCCTGACCCCCCTGCCCCCGCATACATGTGGCATTCCTTTCCCCGTCCTGCGCAAACAACGGCACAGGCATTGAAAAATGCGGGAGAAAATGCGGAGACACAGTGTTGTTGAGAAACAGGTTTTGTCCCACTCTCGACCACCAAAACACGCAGCCCTCAAAGAGATAGGGGTTGTGGATTGTGACCCCCAACTGGTTCATCAGGGTGGGGTGCGGGGAATGTACAAGCCGTGTGCCAATTGCTAATTGGCCGTCATCTGTTACCTGCAATTGATTCGCAAAGATAGTGAGCCCCCCACATCTTTCCCCTTTGCAAACCTCTGTCCACCCAAGCACCGTTCTTTTGTTGACCCAAGTCACATTTGAATCCAACGTTCCGCCAACACCATGTGTTCGCTCAAGCGTTCACTCACAAGTTTCGCAGCGCAAACCCGCCTTTTTCTAGATATTGGAATCCCTCATAGGTCCATCGCTGACTGCCGTTGGGTGCTGACTCGACTTGACTTCGAATTTAATTGGGTAGACCTGTGTCTTGCTCATGGATATTTTTGAGATGGGCCAGTGGCTGAGGCACCTGATTCCTTCACTGAGTAGTACCTACCACATTGTCATTGGGAACTCTCCTCTCCTCGCAAGTGGGGGGCCTTGCAGTAAAGGCTGTGTAAAGAGGCCGGGGGGGGGGGGGTGGCAGTTTTGGGGTCTGCAAGTGGAATGCCTCTCCCCTTGCTCACAGTTGCAGCCTTCCACCCCTGTAGTGCCCACTCCCGCCAAGCTGGGCCGTCTTCCCCCACCAGGCTGGGCCGTCTTCCCGCCAGGCTGGGCCGTTTTCCCACTAGGCTGGGCTGTCTTCCCGCCAGGCTGGGACTTCCCGCCAGGCTGGGCCTTCCCACCAGGCTGGGCCGTCTTCCCGCCAGGCTGAGCCGTCTTCCCGCCAGGCTGGGCCATCTTCCCGCCAGGCTGGGCCTTCCCACCAGGCTGGGCCGTTTTCCCGCCAGGCTGGGCCTTCCCGCCAAGCTGGGCCGTCTTCCCGCCAGGCTGGGCCGTCTTCCTGCCAGGCTAGGCGGTCTTCCCGCCAGGCTGGGCCATCTGCCCGCCAGGCTGGGCCTTCCCGCCAGGCTGGGCCGTCTTCCCGCCAGGCTGGGCCATCTTCCCGCCAGGCTGGGCCTTCCCGCCAGGCTGGGCCGTCTTCCCGCCAGGCTGGGCCGTCTTCCCGCCAGGCTGGGCCGTCTTCCCGCCAGGCTGGGCCCACTTCCCGCCAGGCTGGGCCATCTTCCCGCCAGGCTGGGCCGTCTTCCCGCCAGGCTGGGCCGTCTTCCCGCCAGGCTGGGCCGTCTTCCCGCCAGGCTGGGCCGCCTCTGTGTCTGTGGCCTACACTCTGCAGCCTGACCCACCACCCTGGACTCTCCCTGAACAAGGGATCTCCAGGGGGTGGGAGCCCATACACAAGGGCCAGGCATTGCTGGGGTAGACATATAGGCATAAAACAATTTCCTAAAATTTTCAAAGTTTTCCGGCACAAAAACATGGGAACACGTTCTGTGTCTGTGGCCTACACTCTGCAGCCTGACCCACCACCCTGGACTCTCCCTGAACAAGGGATCTCCAGGGGGTGGGAGCCCATACACAAGGGCCAGGCATTGCTGGGGTAGACATATAGACATAAAACAATTTCCTAAAATTTTCCAAGTTTTCAGGCACAAAAACATGGGAACACGTTCTGTGTCTGTGGCCTACACTCTGCAGCCTGACCCACCACCCTGGACTCTCCCTGAACAAGGGATCTCCAGGGGGTGGGAGCCCATACACAAGGGCCAGGCATTGCTGGGGTAGACATATAGGCATAAAACAATTTCCTAAAATTTTCAAAGTTTTCGGGCACAAAAACATGGGAACACGTTCTGTGTCTGTGGCCTACACTCTGCAGCCTGACCCACCACCCTGGACTCTCCCTGAACAAGGGATCTCCAGGGGGTGGGAGCCCATACACAAGGGCCAGGCATTGCTGGGGTAGACATATAGGCATAAAACAATTTCCTAAAATTTTCGAAGTCTTCGGGCACAAAAACATGGGAACACGTTCTGTGTCTGTGGCCTACACTCTGCAGCCTGACCCACCACCCTGGACTCTCCCTGAACAAGGGATCTCCAGGGGGTGGGAGCCCATACACAAGGGCCAGGCATTGCTGGGGTAGACATATAGGCATAAAACAATTTCTCAAAATTTTCAAAGTTTTCCGGGACAAAAACATGGGAACACGTTCTGTGTCTGTGGCCTACACTCTGCAGCCTGACCCACCACCCTGGACTCTCCCTGAACAAGGGATCTCCAGGGGGTGGGAGCCCATACACAAGGGCCAGGCATTGCTGGGGTAGACATATAGGCATAAAACAATTTCCTAAAATTTTCAAAGTTTTCGGGGACAAAAACATGGGAACACGTTCTGTGTCTGTGGCCTACACTCTGCAGCCTGACCCACCACCCTGGACTCTCCCTGAACAAGGGATCTCCAGGGGGTGGGAGCCCATACACAAGGGCCAGGCATTGCTGGGGTAGACATATAGGCATAAAACAATTTCCTAAAATTTTCAAAGTTTTCAGGCACAAAACAATGGGAACACGTTCTGTGTCTGTGGCCTACACTCTGCAGCCTGACCCACCACCCTGGACTCTCCCTGAACAAGGGATCTCCAGGGGGTGGGAGCCCATACACAAGGGGCAGGCATTGCTGGGGTAGACATATAGGCATAAAACAATTTCCTAAAATTTTCAAAGTTTTCGGGCACAAAAACATGGGAACACGTTCTGTGTCTGTGGCCTACACTCTGCAGCCTGACCCACCACCCTGGACTCTCCCTGAACAAGGGATCTCCAGGGGGTGGGAGCCCATACACAAGGGCCAGGCACTGCTGGGGTAGACATATAGGCATAAAACAATTTCCTAAAATTTTCAAAGTTTTCCGGGACAAAAACATGGGAACACGTTCTGTGTCTGTGGCCTACACTCTGCAGCCTGACCCACCACCCTGGACTCTCCCTGAACAAGGGATCTCCAGGGGGTGGGAGCCCATACACAAGGGCCAGGCATTGCTGGGGTAGACATATAGGCATAAAACAATTTCTCAAAATTTTCAAAGTTTTCTGGCACAAAAGAATGGGAACACGTTCTGTGTCTGTGGCCTACACTCTGCAGCCTGACCCACCACCCTGGACTCTCCCTGAACAAGGGATCTCCAGGGGGTGGGAGCCCATACACAAGGGCCAGGCATTGCTGGGGTAGACATATAGGCATAAAACAATTTCTCAAAATTTTCAAAGTTTTCAGGCACAAAACAATGGGAACACGTTCTGTGTCTGTGGCCTACACTCTGCAGCCTGACCCACCACCCTGGACTCTCCCTGAACAAGGGATCTCCAGGGGGTGGGAGCCCATACACAAGGGCCAGGCATTGCTGGGGTAGACATATAGGCATAAAACAATTTCCTAAAATTTTCAAAGTTTTCGGGCACAAAAACATGGGAACACGTTCTGTGTCTGTGGCCTACACTCTGCAGCCTGACCCACCACCCTGGACTCTCCCTGAACAAGGGATCTCCAGGGGGTGGGAGCCCATACACAAGGGCCAGGCACTGCTGGGGTAGACATATAGGCATAAAACAATTTCCTAAAATTTTCAAAGTTTTCGGGCACAAAAACATGGGAACACGTTCTGTGTCTGTGGCCTACACTCTGCAGCCTGACCCACCACCCTGGACTCTCCCTGAACAAGGGATCTCCAGGGGGTGGGAGCCCATACACAAGGGCCAGGCATTGCTGGGGTAGACATATAGACATAAATCAATTTCCTAAAATTTTCAAAGTTTTCGGGGACAAAAACATGGGAACACGTTCTGTGTCTGTGGCCTACACTCTGCAGCCTGACCCACCACCCTGGACTCTCCCTGAACAAGGGATCTCCAGGGGGTGGGAGCCCATACACAAGGGCCAGGCATTGCTGGGGTAGACATATAGGCATAAAACAATTTCCTAAAATTTTCGAAGTCTTCGGGCACAAAAACATGGGAACATGTTCTGTGTCTGTGGCCTACACTCTGCAGCCTGACCCACCACCCTGGACTCTCCCTGAACAAGGGATCTCCAGGGGGTGGGAGCCCATACACAAGGGCCAGGCATTGCTGGGGTAGACATATAGGCATAAAACAATTTCCTAAAATTTTCCAAGTTTTCGGGGACAAAAACATGGGAACACGTTCTGTGTCTGTGGCCTACACTCTGCAGCCTGACCCACCACCCTGGACTCTCCCTGAACAAGGGATCTCCAGGGGGTGGGAGCCCATACACAAGGGCCAGGCATTGCTGGGGTAGACATATAGGCATAAAACAATTTCCTAACATTTTCAAATTTTTCGGGCACAAAAACATGGGAACACGTTCTGTGTCTGTGGCCTACACTCTGCAGCCTGACCCACCACCCTGGACTCTCCCTGAACAAGGGATCTCCAGGGGGTGGGAGCCCATACACAAGGGCCAGGCATTGCTGGGGTAGACATATAGGCATAAAACAATTTCCTAAAATTTTCGAAGTTTTCAGGCACAAAAACATGGGAACACGTTCTGTGTCTGTGGCCTACACTCTGCAGCCTGACCCACCACCCTGGACTCTCCCTGAACAAGGGATCTCCAGGGGGTGGGAGCCCATACACAAGGGCCAGGCATTGCTGGGGTAGACATATAGGCATAAAACAATTTCTCAAAATTTTCAAAGTTTTCCGGGACAAAAACATGGGAACACGTTCTGTGTCTGTGGCCTACACTCTGCAGCCTGACCCACCACCCTGGACTCTCCCTGAACAAGGGATCTCCAGGGGGTGGGAGCCCATACACAAGGGCCAGGCATTGCTGGGGTAGACATATAGGCATAAATCAATTTCCTAAAATTTTCAAAGTTTTCGGGCACAAAAACATGGGAACACGTTCTGTGTCTGTGGCCTACACTCTGCAGCCTGACCCACCACCCTGGACTCTCCCTGAACAAGGGATCTCCAGGGGGTGGGAGCCCATACACAAGGGCCAGGCATTGCTGGGGTAGACATATAGACATAAATCAATTTCCTAAAATTTTCAAAGTTTTCCGGGACAAAAACATGGGAACACGTTCTGTGTCTGTGGCCTACACTCTGCAGCCTGACCCACCACCCTGGACTCTCCCTGAACAAGGGATCTCCAGGGGGTGGGAGCCCATACACAAGGGCCAGGCATTGCTGGGGTAGACATATAGGCATCAAACAATTTCCTAAAATTTTCCAAGTTTTCGGGCACAAAAACATGGGAACACGTTCTGTGTCTGTGGCCTACACTCTGCAGCCTGACCCACCACCCTGGACTCTCCCTGAACAAGGGATCTCCAGGGGGTGGGAGCCCATACACAAGGGCCAGGCATTGCTGGGGTAGACATATAGACATAAATCAATTTCCCAAAATTTTCAAAGTTTTCGGGGACAAAAACATGGGAACACGTTCTGTGTCTGTGGCCTACACTCTGCAGCCTGACCCACCACCCTGGACTCTCCCTGAACAAGGGATCTCCAGGGGGTGGGAGCCCATACACAAGGGCCAGGCATTGCTGGGGTAGACATATAGGCATAAAACAATTTCCTAAAATTTTCGAAGTCTTCGGGCACAAAAACATGGGAACATGTTCTGTGTCTGTGGCCTACACTCTGCAGCCTGACCCACCACCCTGGACTCTCCCTGAACAAGGGATCTCCAGGGGGTGGGAGCCCATACACAAGGGCCAGGCATTGCTGGGGTAGACATATAGGCATAAAACAATTTCCTAAAAATTTCCAAGTTTTCGGGGACAAAAACATGGGAACACGTTCTGTGTCTGTGGCCTACACTCTGCAGCCTGACCCACCACCCTGGACTCTCCCTGAACAAGGGATCTCCAGGGGGTGGGAGCCCATACACAAGGGCCAGGCATTGCTGGGGTAGACATATAGGCATAAAACAATTTCCTAAAATTTTCAAAGTTTTCGGGCACAAAAACATGGGAACACGTTCTGTGTCTGTGGCCTACACTCTGCAGCCTGACCCACCACCCTGGACTCTCCCTGAACAAGGGATCTCCAGGGGGTGGGAGCCCATACACAAGGGCCAGGCATTGCTGGGGTAGACATATAGGCATAAAACAATTTCCTAAAATTTTCGAAGTTTTCAGGCACAAAAACATGGGAACACGTTCTGTGTCTGTGGCCTACACTCTGCAGCCTGACCCACCACCCTGGACTCTCCCTGAACAAGGGATCTCCAGGGGGTGGGAGCCCATACACAAGGGCCAGGCATTGCTGGGGTAGACATATAGGCATAAAACAATTTCTCAAAATTTTCAAAGTTTTCCGGGACAAAAACATGGGAACACGTTCTGTGTCTGTGGCCTACACTCTGCAGCCTGACCCACCACCCTGGACTCTCCCTGAACAAGGGATCTCCAGGGGGTGGGAGCCCATACACAAGGGCCAGGCATTGCTGGGGTAGACATATAGGCATAAATCAATTTCCTAAAATTTTCAAAGTTTTCCGGGACAAAAACATGGGAACACGTTCTGTGTCTGTGGCCTACACTCTGCAGCCTGACCCACCACCCTGGACTCTCCCTGAACAAGGGATCTCCAGGGGGTGGGAGCCCATACACAAGGGCCAGGCATTGCTGGGGTAGACATATAGGCATAAAACAATTTCTCAAAATTTTCAAAGTTTTCCGGGACAAAAACATGGGAACACGTTCTGTGTCTGTGGCCTACACTCTGCAGCCTGACCCACCACCCTGGACTCTCCCTGAACAAGGGATCTCCAGGGGGTGGGAGCCCATACACAAGGGCCAGGCATTGCTGGGGTAGACATATAGGCATAAATCAATTTCCTAAAATTTTCAAAGTTTTCCGGGACAAAAACATGGGAACACGTTCTGTGTCTGTGGCCTACACTCTGCAGCCTGACCCACCACCCTGGACTCTCCCTGAACAAGGGATCTCCAGGGGGTGGGAGCCCATACACAAGGGCCAGGCATTGCTGGGGTAGACATATAGGCATAAAACAATTTCCTAAAATTTTCAAAGTTTTCGGGCACAAAAACATGGGAACACGTTCTGTGTCTGTGGCCTACACTCTGCAGCCTGACCCACCACCCTGGACTCTCCCTGAACAAGGGATCTCCAGGGGGTGGGAGCCCATACACAAGGGCCAGGCATTGCTGGGGTAGACATATAGACATAAATCAATTTCCTAAAATTTTCAAAGTTTTCGGGGACAAAAACATGGGAACACGTTCTGTGTCTGTGGCCTACACTCTGCAGCCTGACCCACCACCCTGGACTCTCCCTGAACAAGGGATCTCCAGGGGGTGGGAGCCCATACACAAGGGCCAGGCACTGCTGGGGTAGACATATAGGCATAAAACAATTTCCTAAAATTTTCCAAGTTTTCAGGCACAAAAACATGGGAACACGTTCTGTGTCTGTGGCCTACACTCTGCAGCCTGACCCACCACCCTGGACTCTCCCTGAACAAGGGATCTCCAGGGGGTGGGAGCCCATACACAAGGGCCAGGCACTGCTGGGGTAGACATATAGGCATAAAACAATTTCCTAAAATTTTCAAAGTTTTCCGGGACAAAAACATGGGAACACGTTCTGTGTCTGTGGCCTACACTCTGCAGCCTGACCCACCACCCTGGACTCTCCCTGAACAAGGGATCTCCAGGGGGTGGGAGCCCATACACAAGGGCCAGGCATTGCTGGGGTAGACATATAGGCATAAAACAATTTCTCGAAATTTTCAAAGTTTTCTGGCACAAAAGAATGGGAACACGTTCTGTGTCTGTGGCCTACACTCTGCAGCCTGACCCACCACCCTGGACTCTCCCTGAACAAGGGATCTCCAGGGGGTGGGAGCCCATACACAAGGGCCAGGCACTGCTGGGGTAGACATATAGGCATAAAACAATTTCCTAAAATTTTCCAAGTTTTCAGGCACAAAAACATGGGAACACGTTCTGTGTCTGTGGCCTACACTCTGCAGCCTGACCCACCACCCTGGACTCTCCCTGAACAAGGGATCTCCAGGGGGTGGGAGCCCATACACAAGGGCCAGGCACTGCTGGGGTAGACATATAGGCATAAAACAATTTCCTAAAATTTTCAAAGTTTTCCGGGACAAAAACATGGGAACACGTTCTGTGTCTGTGGCCTACACTCTGCAGCCTGACCCACCACCCTGGACTCTCCCTGAACAAGGGATCTCCAGGGGGTGGGAGCCCATACACAAGGGCCAGGCATTGCTGGGGTAGACATATAGGCATAAAACAATTTCTCAAAATTTTCAAAGTTTTCCGGCACAAAAACATGGGAACACGTTCTGTGTCTGTGGCCTACACTCTGCAGCCTGACCCACCACCCTGGACTCTCCCTGAACAAGGGATCTCCAGGGGGTGGGAGCCCATACACAAGGGCCAGGCATTGCTGGGGTAGACATATAGGCATAAAACAATTTCCTAAAATTTTCAAAGTTTTCGGGCACAAAAACATGGGAACACGTTCTGTGTCTGTGGCCTACACTCTGCAGCCTGACCCACCACCCTGGACTCTCCCTGAACAAGGGATCTCCAGGGGGTGGGAGCCCATACACAAGGGCCAGGCATTGCTGGGGTAGACATATAGGCATAAAACAATTTCTCGAAATTTTCAAAGTTTTCAGGCACAAAACAATGGGAACACGTTCTGTGTCTGTGGCCTACACTCTGCAGCCTGACCCACCACCCTGGACTCTCCCTGAACAAGGGATCTCCAGGGGGTGGGAGCCCATACACAAGGGCCAGGCACTGCTGGGGTAGACATATAGGCATAAAACAATTTCCTAAAATTTTCAAAGTTTTCGGGCACAAAAACATGGGAACACGTTCTGTGTCTGTGGCCTACACTCTGCAGCCTGACCCACCACCCTGGACTCTCCCTGAACAAGGGATCTCCAGGGGGTGGGAGCCCATACACAAGGGCCAGGCACTGCTGGGGTAGACATATAGGCATAAAACAATTTCCTAAAATTTTCGAAGTTTTCGGGCACAAAAACATGGGAACACGTTCTGTGTCTGTGGCCTACACTCTGCAGCCTGACCCACCACCCTGGACTCTCCCTGAACAAGGGATCTCCAGGGGGTGGGAGCCCATACACAAGGGCCAGGCATTGCTGGGGTAGACATATAGACATAAAACAATTTCCTAAAATTTTCAAAGTTTTCGGGGACAAAAACATGGGAACACGTTCTGTGTCTGTGGCCTACACTCTGCAGCCTGACCCACCACCCTGGACTCTCCCTGAACAAGGGATCTCCAGGGGGTGGGAGCCCATACACAAGGGCCAGGCACTGCTGGGGTAGACATATAGGCATAAAACAATTTCCTAAAATTTTCGAAGTTTTCGGGCACAAAAACATGGGAACACGTTCTGTGTCTGTGGCCTACACTCTGCAGCCTGACCCACCACCCTGGACTCTCCCTGAACAAGGGATCTCCAGGGGGTGGGAGCCCATACACAAGGGCCAGGCATTGCTGGGGTAGACATATAGACATAAAACAATTTCCTAAAATTTTCAAAGTTTTCGGGGACAAAAACATGGGAACACGTTCTGTGTCTGTGGCCTACACTCTGCAGCCTGACCCACCACCCTGGACTCTCCCTGAACAAGGGATCTCCAGGGGGTGGGAGCCCATACACAAGGGCCAGGCACTGCTGGGGTAGACATATAGGCATAAAACAATTTCCTAAAATTTTCGAAGTTTTCGGGCACAAAAACATGGGAACACGTTCTGTGTCTGTGGCCTACACTCTGCAGCCTGACCCACCACCCTGGACTCTCCCTGAACAAGGGATCTCCAGGGGGTGGGAGCCCATACACAAGGGCCAGGCATTGCTGGGGTAGACATATAGACATAAAACAATTTCCTAAAATTTTCAAAGTTTTCGGGGACAAAAACATGGGAACACGTTCTGTGTCTGTGGCCTACACTCTGCAGCCTGACCCACCACCCTGGACTCTCCCTGAACAAGGGATCTCCAGGGGGTGGGAGCCCATACACAAGGGCCAGGCACTGCTGGGGTAGACATATAGGCATAAAACAATTTCCTAAAATTTTCGAAGTTTTCGGGCACAAAAACATGGGAACACGTTCTGTGTCTGTGGCCTACACTCTGCAGCCTGACCCACCACCCTGGACTCTCCCTGAACAAGGGATCTCCAGGGGGTGGGAGCCCATACACAAGGGCCAGGCATTGCTGGGGTAGACATATAGACATAAAACAATTTCCTAAAATTTTCAAAGTTTTCGGGGACAAAAACATGGGAACACGTTCTGTGTCTGTGGCCTACACTCTGCAGCCTGACCCACCACCCTGGACTCTCCCTGAACAAGGGATCTCCAGGGGGTGGGAGCCCATACACAAGGGCCAGGCATTGCTGGGGTAGACATATAGGCATAAAACAATTTCCTAAAATTTTCGAAGTCTTCGGGCACAAAAACATGGGAACATGTTCTGTGTCTGTGGCCTACACTCTGCAGCCTGACCCACCACCCTGGACTCTCCCTGAACAAGGGATCTCCAGGGGGTGGGAGCCCATACACAAGGGCCAGGCATTGCTGGGGTAGACATATAGGCATAAAACAATTTCCTAAAATTTTCCAAGTTTTCGGGGACAAAAACATGGGAACACGTTCTGTGTCTGTGGCCTACACTCTGCAGCCTGACCCACCACCCTGGACTCTCCCTGAACAAGGGATCTCCAGGGGGTGGGAGCCCATACACAAGGGCCAGGCATTGCTGGGGTAGACATATAGGCATAAAACAATTTCCTAAAATTTTCAAAGTTTTCGGGCACAAAAACATGGGAACACGTTCTGTGTCTGTGGCCTACACTCTGCAGCCTGACCCACCACCCTGGACTCTCCCTGAACAAGGGATCTCCAGGGGGTGGGAGCCCATACACAAGGGCCAGGCATTGCTGGGGTAGACATATAGGCATAAAACAATTTCCTAAAATTTTCGAAGTTTTCAGGCACAAAAACATGGGAACACGTTCTGTGTCTGTGGCCTACACTCTGCAGCCTGACCCACCACCCTGGACTCTCCCTGAACAAGGGATCTCCAGGGGGTGGGAGCCCATACACAAGGGCCAGGCATTGCTGGGGTAGACATATAGGCATAAAACAATTTCTCAAAATTTTCAAAGTTTTCGGGGACAAAAACATGGGAACACGTTCTGTGTCTGTGGCCTACACTCTGCAGCCTGACCCACCACCCTGGACTCTCCCTGAACAAGGGATCTCCAGGGGGTGGGAGCCCATACACAAGGGCCAGGCATTGCTGGGGTAGACATATAGGCATAAATCAATTTCCTAAAATTTTCAAAGTTTTCCGGGACAAAAACATGGGAACACGTTCTGTGTCTGTGGCCTACACTCTGCAGCCTGACCCACCACCCTGGACTCTCCCTGAACAAGGGATCTCCAGGGGGTGGGAGCCCATACACAAGGGCCAGGCATTGCTGGGGTAGACATATAGGCATAAAACAATTTCCTAAAATTTTCAAAGTTTTCGGGCACAAAAACATGGGAACACGTTCTGTGTCTGTGGCCTACACTCTGCAGCCTGACCCACCACCCTGGACTCTCCCTGAACAAGGGATCTCCAGGGGGTGGGAGCCCATACACAAGGGCCAGGCATTGCTGGGGTAGACATATAGACATAAATCAATTTCCTAAAATTTTCAAAGTTTTCGGGGACAAAAACATGGGAACACGTTCTGTGTCTGTGGCCTACACTCTGCAGCCTGACCCACCACCCTGGACTCTCCCTGAACAAGGGATCTCCAGGGGGTGGGAGCCCATACACAAGGGCCAGGCACTGCTGGGGCAGACATATAGGCATCAAACAATTTCCTAAAATTTTCCAAGTTTTCGGGCACAAAAACATGGGAACACGTTCTGTGTCTGTGGCCTACACTCTGCAGCCTGACCCACCACCCTGGACTCTCCCTGAACAAGGGATCTCCAGGGGGTGGGAGCCCATACACAAGGGCCAGGCATTGCTGGGGTAGACATATAGACATAAATCAATTTCCTAAAATTTTCAAAGTTTTCGGGGACAAAAACATGGGAACACGTTCTGTGTCTGTGGCCTACACTCTGCAGCCTGACCCACCACCCTGGACTCTCCCTGAACAAGGGATCTCCAGGGGGTGGGAGCCCATACACAAGGGCCAGGCATTGCTGGGGTAGACATATAGGCATAAAACAATTTCCTAAAAATTTCCAAGTTTTCGGGGACAAAAACATGGGAACACGTTCTGTGTCTGTGGCCTACACTCTGCAGCCTGACCCACCACCCTGGACTCTCCCTGAACAAGGGATCTCCAGGGGGTGGGAGCCCATACACAAGGGCCAGGCATTGCTGGGGTAGACATATAGGCATAAAACAATTTCCTAAAATTTTCAAATTTTTCGGGCACAAAAACATGGGAACACGTTCTGTGTCTGTGGCCTACACTCTGCAGCCTGACCCACCACCCTGGACTCTCCCTGAACAAGGGATCTCCAGGGGGTGGGAGCCCATACACAAGGGCCAGGCATTGCTGGGGTAGACATATAGGCATAAAACAATTTCCTAAAATTTTCGAAGTTTTCAGGCACAAAAACATGGGAACACGTTCTGTGTCTGTGGCCTACACTCTGCAGCCTGACCCACCACCCTGGACTCTCCCTGAACAAGGGATCTCCAGGGGGTGGGAGCCCATACACAAGGGCCAGGCATTGCTGGGGTAGACATATAGGCATAAAACAATTTCTCAAAATTTTCAAAGTTTTCCGGGACAAAAACATGGGAACACGTTCTGTGTCTGTGGCCTACACTCTGCAGCCTGACCCACCACCCTGGACTCTCCCTGAACAAGGGATCTCCAGGGGGTGGGAGCCCATACACAAGGGCCAGGCATTGCTGGGGTAGACATATAGGCATAAATCAATTTCCTAAAATTTTCAAAGTTTTCCGGGACAAAAACATGGGAACACGTTCTGTGTCTGTGGCCTACACTCTGCAGCCTGACCCACCACCCTGGACTCTCCCTGAACAAGGGATCTCCAGGGGGTGGGAGCCCATACACAAGGGCCAGGCATTGCTGGGGTAGACATATAGGCATAAAACAATTTCCTAAAATTTTCAAAGTTTTCGGGCACAAAAACATGGGAACACGTTCTGTGTCTGTGGCCTACACTCTGCAGCCTGACCCACCACCCTGGACTCTCCCTGAACAAGGGATCTCCAGGGGGTGGGAGCCCATACACAAGGGCCAGGCATTGCTGGGGTAGACATATAGACATAAATCAATTTCCTAAAATTTTCAAAGTTTTCGGGGACAAAAACATGGGAACACGTTCTGTGTCTGTGGCCTACACTCTGCAGCCTGACCCACCACCCTGGACTCTCCCTGAACAAGGGATCTCCAGGGGGTGGGAGCCCATACACAAGGGCCAGGCACTGCTGGGGTAGACATATAGGCATAAAACAATTTCCTAAAATTTTCCAAGTTTTCGGGCACAAAAACATGGGAACACGTTCTGTGTCTGTGGCCTACACTCTGCAGCCTGACCCACCACCCTGGACTCTCCCTGAACAAGGGATCTCTAGGGGGTGGGAGCCCATACACAAGGGCCAGGCATTGCTGGGGTAGACATATAGACATAAATCAATTTCCTAAAATTTTCAAAGTTTTCGGGGACAAAAACATGGGAACACGTTCTGTGTCTGTGGCCTACACTCTGCAGCCTGACCCACCACCCTGGACTCTCCCTGAACAAGGGATCTCCAGGGGGTGGGAGCCCATACACAAGGGCCAGGCATTGCTGGGGTAGACATATAGGCATAAAACAATTTCCTAAAATTTTCGAAGTCTTCGGGCACAAAAACATGGGAACATGTTCTGTGTCTGTGGCCTACACTCTGCAGCCTGACCCACCACCCTGGACTCTCCCTGAACAAGGGATCTCCAGGGGGTGGGAGCCCATACACAAGGGGCAGGCATTGCTGGGGTAGACATATAGGCATAAAACAATTTCCTAAAAATTTCCAAGTTTTCGGGGACAAAAACATGGGAACACGTTCTGTGTCTGTGGCCTACACTCTGCAGCCTGACCCACCACCCTGGACTCTCCCTGAACAAGGGATCTCCAGGGGGTGGGAGCCCATACACAAGGGCCAGGCATTGCTGGGGTAGACATATAGGCATAAAACAATTTCCTAAAATTTTCAAAGTTTTCGGGCACAAAAACATGGGAACACGTTCTGTGTCTGTGGCCTACACTCTGCAGCCTGACCCACCACCCTGGACTCTCCCTGAACAAGGGATCTCCAGGGGGTGGGAGCCCATACACAAGGGCCAGGCATTGCTGGGGTAGACATATAGGCATAAAACAATTTCCTAAAATTTTCGAAGTTTTCAGGCACAAAAACATGGGAACACGTTCTGTGTCTGTGGCCTACACTCTGCAGCCTGACCCACCACCCTGGACTCTCCCTGAACAAGGGATCTCCAGGGGGTGGGAGCCCATACACAAGGGCCAGGCATTGCTGGGGTAGACATATAGGCATAAAACAATTTCTCAAAATTTTCAAAGTTTTCCGGGACAAAAACATGGGAACACGTTCTGTGTCTGTGGCCTACACTCTGCAGCCTGACCCACCACCCTGGACTCTCCCTGAACAAGGGATCTCCAGGGGGTGGGAGCCCATACACAAGGGCCAGGCATTGCTGGGGTAGACATATAGGCATAAATCAATTTCCTAAAATTTTCAAAGTTTTCAGGCACAAAAACATGGGAACACGTTCTGTGTCTGTGGCCTACACTCTGCAGCCTGACCCACCACCCTGGACTCTCCCTGAACAAGGGATCTCCAGGGGGTGGGAGCCCATACACAAGGGCCAGGCATTACTGGGGTAGACATATAGGCATAAAACAATTTCCTAAAATTTTCAAAGTTTTCGGGCACAAAAACATGGGAACACGTTCTGTGTCTGTGGCCTACACTCTGCAGCCTGACCCACCACCCTGGACTCTCCCTGAACAAGGGATCTCCAGGGGGTGGGAGCCCATACACAAGGGCCAGGCATTGCTGGGGTAGACATATAGACATAAATCAATTTCCTAAAATTTTCAAAGTTTTCGGGGACAAAAACATGGGAACACGTTCTGTGTCTGTGGCCTACACTCTGCAGCCTGACCCACCACCCTGGACTCTCCCTGAACAAGGGATCTCCAGGGGGTGGGAGCCCATACACAAGGGCCAGGCATTGCTGGGGTAGACATATAGGCATAAAACAATTTCCTAAAATTTTCGAAGTTTTCGGGCACAAAAACATGGGAACACGTTCTGTGTCTGTGGCCTACACTCTGCAGCCTGACCCACCACCCTGGACTCTCCCTGAACAAGGGATCTCCAGGGGGTGGGAGCCCATACACAAGGGCCAGGCATTGCTGGGGTAGACATATAGGCATAAAACAATTTCCTAAAATTTTCAAAGTTTTCGGGCACAAAAACATGGGAACACGTTCTGTGTCTGTGGCCTACACTCTGCAGCCTGACCCACCACCCTGGACTCTCCCTGAACAAGGGATCTCCAGGGGGTGGGAGCCCATACACAAGGGCCAGGCATTGCTGGGGTAGACATATAGGCATAAAACAATTTCCTAAAATTTTCGAAGTTTTCAGGCACAAAAACATGGGAACACGTTCTGTGTCTGTGGCCTACACTCTGCAGCCTGACCCACCACCCTGGACTCTCCCTGAACAAGGGATCTCCAGGGGGTGGGAGCCCATACACAAGGGCCAGGCATTGCTGGGGTAGACATATAGGCATAAAACAATTTCTCAAAATTTTCAAAGTTTTCCGGGACAAAAACATGGGAACACGTTCTGTGTCTGTGGCCTACACTCTGCAGCCTGACCCACCACCCTGGACTCTCCCTGAACAAGGGATCTCCAGGGGGTGGGAGCCCATACACAAGGGCCAGGCATTGCTGGGGTAGACATATAGGCATAAATCAATTTCCTAAAATTTTCAAAGTTTTCCGGGACAAAAACATGGGAACACGTTCTGTGTCTGTGGCCTACACTCTGCAGCCTGACCCACCACCCTGGACTCTCCCTGAACAAGGGATCTCCAGGGGGTGGGAGCCCATACACAAGGGCCAGGCATTGCTGGGGTAGACATATAGGCATAAAACAATTTCCTAAAATTTTCAAAGTTTTCGGGCACAAAAACATGGGAACACGTTCTGTGTCTGTGGCCTACACTCTGCAGCCTGACCCACCACCCTGGACTCTCCCTGAACAAGGGATCTCCAGGGGGTGGGAGCCCATACACAAGGGCCAGGCATTGCTGGGGTAGACATATAGGCATAAAACAATTTCCTAAAATTTTCGAAGTCTTCGGGCACAAAAACATGGGAACACGTTCTGTGTCTGTGGCCTACACTCTGCAGCCTGACCCACCACCCTGGACTCTCCCTGAACAAGGGATCTCCAGGGGGTGGGAGCCCATACACAAGGGCCAGGCACTGCTGGGGTAGACATATAGGCATAAAACAATTTCCTAAAATTTTCGAAGTCTTCGGGCACAAAAACATGGGAACACGTTCTGTGTCTGTGGCCTACACTCTGCAGCCTGACCCACCACCCTGGACTCTCCCTGAACAAGGGATCTCCAGGGGGTGGGAGCCCATACACAAGGGCCAGGCACTGCTGGCGTAGACATATAGACATAAATCAATTTCCTAAAATTTTCAAAGTTTTCGGGGACAAAAACATGGGAACACGTTCTGTGTCTGTGGCCTACACTCTGCAGCCTGACCCACCACCCTGGACTCTCCCTGAACAAGGGATCTCCAGGGGGTGGGAGCCCATACACAAGGGCCAGGCATTGCTGGGGTAGACATATAGGCATAAAACAATTTCCTAAAATTTTCGAAGTCTTCGGGCACAAAAACATGGGAACACGTTCTGTGTCTGTGGCCTACACTCTGCAGCCTGACCCACCACCCTGGACTCTCCCTGAACAAGGGATCTCCAGGGGGTGGGAGCCCATACACAAGGGCCAGGCATTGCTGGGGTAGACATATAGGCATAAAACAATTTCCTAAAATTTTCGAAGTCTTCGGGCACAAAAACATGGGAACACGTTCTGTGTCTGTGGCCTACACTCTGCAGCCTGACCCACCACCCTGGACTCTCCCTGAACAAGGGATCTCCAGGGGGTGGGAGCCCATACACAAGGGCCAGGCATTGCTGGGGTAGACATATAGGCATAAAACAATTTCCTAAAATTTTCGAAGTTTTCGGGCACAAAAACATGGGAACACGTTCTGTGTCTGTGGCCTACACTCTGCAGCCTGACCCACCACCCTGGACTCTCCCTGAACAAGGGATCTCCAGGGGGTGGGAGCCCATACACAAGGGCCAGGCACTGCTGGCGTAGACATATAGACATAAATCAATTTCCTAAAATTTTCAAAGTTTTCGGGGACAAAAACATGGGAACACGTTCTGTGTCTGTGGCCTACACTCTGCAGCCTGACCCACCACCCTGGACTCTCCCTGAACAAGGGATCTCTAGGGGGTGGGAGCCCATACACAAGGGCCAGGCATTGCTGGGGTAGACATATAGACATAAATCAATTTCCTAAAATTTTCAAAGTTTTCGGGGACAAAAACATGGGAACACGTTCTGTGTCTGTGGCCTACACTCTGCAGCCTGACCCACCACCCTGGACTCTCCCTGAACAAGGGATCTCCAGGGGGTGGGAGCCCATACACAAGGGCCAGGCATTGCTGGGGTAGACATATAGGCATAAAACAATTTCCTAAAATTTTCAAAGTTTTCAGGCACAAAACAATGGGAACACGTTCTGTGTCTGTGGCCTACACTCTGCAGCCTGACCCACCACCCTGGACTCTCCCTGAACAAGGGATCTCCAGGGGGTGGGAGCCCATACACAAGGGCCAGGCATTGCTGGGGTAGACATATAGACATAAATCAATTTCCTAAAATTTTCAAAGTTTTCAGGCACAAAAACATGGGAACACGTTCTGTGTCTGTGGCCTACACTCTGCAGCCTGACCCACCACCCTGGACTCTCCCTGAACAAGGGATCTCCAGGGGGTGGGAGCCCATACACAAGGGCCAGGCATTGCTGGGGTAGACATATAGACATAAATCAATTTCCTAAAATTTTCAAAGTTTTCGGGGACAAAAACATGGGAACACGTTCTGTGTCTGTGGCCTACACTCTGCAGCCTGACCCACCACCCTGGACTCTCCCTGAACAAGGGATCTCCAGGGGGTGGGAGCCCATACACAAGGGCCAGGCATTGCTGGGGTAGACATATAGGCATAAAACAATTTCTCAAAATTTTCAAAGTTTTCTGGCACAAAAGAATGGGAACACGTTCTGTGTCTGTGGCCTACACTCTGCAGCCTGACCCACCACCCTGGACTCTCCCTGAACAAGGGATCTCCAGGGGGTGGGAGCCCATACACAAGGGCCAGGCATTGCTGGGGTAGACATATAGGCATAAAACAATTTCCTAAAATTTTCCAAGTTTTCGGGGACAAAAACATGGGAACACGTTCTGTGTCTGTGGCCTACACTCTGCAGCCTGACCCACCACCCTGGACTCTCCCTGAACAAGGGATCTCCAGGGGGTGGGAGCCCATACACAAGGGCCAGGCATTGCTGGGGTAGACATATAGACATAAATCAATTTCCTAAAATTTTCAAAGTTTTCAGGCACAAAAACATGGGAACACGTTCTGTGTCTGTGGCCTACACTCTGCAGCCTGACCCACCACCCTGGACTCTCCCTGAACAAGGGATCTCCAGGGGGTGGGAGCCCATACACAAGGGCCAGGCATTGCTGGGGTAGACATATAGACATAAATCAATTTCCTAAAATTTTCAAAGTTTTCGGGGACAAAAACATGGGAACACGTTCTGTGTCTGTGGCCTACACTCTGCAGCCTGACCCACCACCCTGGACTCTCCCTGAACAAGGGATCTCCAGGGGGTGGGAGCCCATACACAAGGGCCAGGCATTGCTGGAGTAGACATATAGGCATAAAACAATTTCTCAAAATTTTCGAAGTTTTCGGGCACAAAAACATGGGAACACGTTCTGTGTCTGTGGCCTACACTCTGCAGCCTGACCCACCACCCTGGACTCTCCCTGAACAAGGGATCTCCAGGGGGTGGGAGCCCATACACAAGGGCCAGGCATTGCTGGGGTAGACATATAGGCATAAAACAATTTCCTAAAATTTTCCAAGTTTTCGGGGACAAAAACATGGGAACACGTTCTGTGTCTGTGGCCTACACTCTGCAGCCTGACCCACCACCCTGGACTCTCCCTGAACAAGGGATCTCCAGGGGGTGGGAGCCCATACACAAGGGCCAGGCATTGCTGGGGTAGACATATAGGCATAAAACAATTTCCTAAAATTTTCAAAGTTTTCAGGCACAAAACAATGGGAACACGTTCTGTGTCTGTGGCCTACACTCTGCAGCCTGACCCACCACCCTGGACTCTCCCTGAACAAGGGATCTCCAGGGGGTGGGAGCCCATACACAAGGGGCAGGCATTGCTGGGGTAGACATATAGGCATAAAACAATTTCCTAAAATTTTCAAAGTTTTCCGGCACAAAAACATGGGAACATGTTCTGTGTCTGTGGCCTACACTCTGCAGCCTGACCCACCACCCTGGACTCTCCCTGAACAAGGGATCTCCAGGGGGTGGGAGCCCATACACAAGGGCCAGGCATTGCTGGGGTAGACATATAGGCATAAAACAATTTCCTAAAATTTTCAAAGTTTTCCGGCACAAAAACATGGGAACATGTTCTGTGTCTGTGGCCTACACTCTGCAGCCTGACCCACCACCCTGGACTCTCCCTGAACAAGGGATCTCCAGGGGGTGGGAGCCCATACACAAGGGCCAGGCATTGCTGGGGTAGACATATAGGCATAAAACAATTTCCTAAAATTTTCAAAGTTTTCGGGCACAAAAACATGGGAACACGTTCTGTGTCTGTGGCCTACACTCTGCAGCCTGACCCACCACCCTGGACTCTCCCTGAACAAGGGATCTCCAGGGGGTGGGAGCCCATACACAAGGGCCAGGCATTGCTGGGGTAGACATATAGGCATAAAACAATTTCCTAAAATTTTCAAAGTTTTCCGGGACAAAAACATGGGAACATGTTCTGTGTCTGTGGCCTACACTCTGCAGCCTGACCCACCACCCTGGACTCTCCCTGAACAAGGGATCTCCAGGGGGTGGGAGCCCATAAACAAGGGCCAGGCATTGCTGCGGTAGACACACAGGCATAAAACAATTTCCTAAAATTTTCAAATTTTTCGGGCGCAAAAACATGGGAACACGTCGTGTGCCAGGCTTGGCCGTCTTCCTGCCAGGCTGGGCTGTCTTCCCGCCAGGCTGTGCCGTCTTTCTGCCAGGCTGGGCCTTCCCGCCAAGCTGGGCCGTCTTCCCGCCAGGCTGGGCCGTCTTCCCGCCAGGCTGGGCCTTCCCGTCGCCAGGCGGGGCCCTCCCGCCGCCAGGCGGGATCCTCCCGCCGCCAGGCTGGGCCATCTTCCCGCCAGGCTGGGCCGTCTTTCCGCCAGGCTGGGCTGTCTTCCCGCCAGGCTGGGCCTCCCCGCCACTAGGCTGGGCCTTCCCGCCAGGCTGGGCCTTCCCGCCCAGGCTGGACCGTCTTCCCGCCCAGGCCGGGGCCATCTTCCCGCCAGGCTGGGCTGTCTTCCCGCCAGGCTGGGCCTCCCCGCCACCAGGTTGGGCCTCCCCGCCACTAGGCTGAGCCTTCCCGCCAGGCTGGGCCTTCCCGCCCAGGCTGGACCGTCTTCCCGCCCAGGCTGGGGCCATCTTCCCGCCAGGCTGGGCCGTCTTCCCGCCAGGCTGTGCCGTCTTTCTGCCAGGCTGGGCTTTCCCGCCAGGATGGGCCGTCTTCCCGCCAGGCTGGGCCTTCCCGCCCAGGCTGGACCATCTTCCCGCCCAGGCCGGGGCTGTCTTCCCGCCAGGCTGGGCCGTCTTCCCGCCAGGCCAGAGGGCAAAGTGCATGGCTGTGTGCATTTTCGTTTTGGCCCATCTTTGCAGGTTTGCCTCTGGCTGTGAGCATCTCTGGGGCTTGTTCCATGAGGATGTTGCAGAGTGACAACTGCTTGCTTGGTGTGCTGGCGATGGGTGAAATAAATATCATCTGTTCGACATCCATTGGAAGATGATGTTGTTTGAGGTATTTATGTACATGCACTGGGTTTTTGGCAGGCAGCCAACCTACTAGACCTGAGGTTGAGTGGGTTTTGAACTGCAGCATACCGCTAGCATTTTTCTTTATGACTGCTCTGTACTCCTGGGTCGAGCTACTATGTACTGCTAGATACCACCCGGGAGCCTAGTGACCCAGTGCTTGGTGGGGATTGCTGAGGGTTTCTCTGCTCTTTGAAGAGTTTTGGAGGATTTCAGACAAAACGTTGTGTTGTGCTACGTGCCACTGACGGTCTTTGTGTGCCTGCTGTGAACTGCTGGGCTGAGTTACTGTGTATGCCACTTTGATTCTGGGCCCCAACACCCGCAGTGTAACAGCACAAAAAAGAACCTAACCTGCCGACCGACCCCTTGACGCCTCCATCTCCTTGCTGGGGTGTGTGGTGTTTTCCTCACTGAGCAATGCCATGCACTGTCCACATTGTTTTGTGTGGTCGTGGCGGACTTGAAAATGTTGTCAGGCATAGGAACTGGGATAAGAAGTATCGAGAGCATGCGCCGTGGGGAAACAGTACCTGCCCCTCAAATTCTGGGCTGAATGGACTTGCCATATGCAAGCAACTATGCAATTTGCGCACACGCGGAATTGAAATTGTTTCCAAGCATAGGATCCTGTCACCTATAAACACATATACAGACGGCCACGGCCAAAAAAAAACGGGCATTGTTGTAAAATTTACACATTTACCATGTAAATTTGCCATTCGACTAGTGGTCTGGCCAGTATATCATTCATGGCTGGCCAATGGACGTTACATGGCAGGCGGCATCAGACAACGCAGGCGGCAACCGCGAGGAAACATCTTGTGAAGCTCAAGTGGACTTCTTGGAGACAATTTGATGGTCAACATCGATTTCACAATCATGCAGGGTTGCTAGCACAAGGAGAGCCCAGGAATCTGGGGGTACTTACTATGAGTAATACTGCACGCTCTCAACACTTCATATTCCATGGTGGGTTCCTAGGCTTGGCAACAATTTCAAGTCCGCTGGTGTGTGTACACAGGTTGATTCCATAGTGCTTGGATTCGGCAGGTCCATTCGGCCCCAAATTTTGCAGGCAGCTGCTATCAATAATACCGCACGCTCTCAACACTTCTCATCCCATGGTGGGTTCAACAATGACAAGCCCGCCATGTGTACATAGGTAGATTGCATAGTGCCCGGATATTCATTCGGCCCAGAATTTTTGGGGCGGCGACTATCAACATTACCGCATATTCTCTACATTTCACATGCCATGGCATGTTCCTATGGTGGGCAACAATTTCAAGTCTGCCAGTGCGTCTAGGTAGATTGCATAGTGATGTCCACGCACATCGAAAGAGGGGAATGTGACCTTGTGGTCAAGTAACTCAATGAACAAGCAAAAGGCGTGAAGAAGGAGTTGGGGGATGAGAGAAGGATGAGACCCCCCTCTCCCCCCCCCCCCTCCTCTCTTGTAGTACATCGCTGTTTGGGTCCCCGGGGACATTTAGCGGTGGGGGCGGGGTGGGGTGGGATAAACTATTCTGTGGTAAATGTTCCATGGTGGTTGAGCGGGGGGGGGGGCGTAGGATCGAGGATTTCACATCAAATGCACAAAACGGATTGGAATGGCGCACTAATCATGCAGTCAGAGTCCATGTCAAGAAGTGTGCCCTTCTTGGTTCATCCCCGGTTGGAAATTAGTTCACGGCCCCCAATATGTATGCTAAAGCTCAATCCCCACCCCTACTCACAAAAATTCAGTCCTCATCTGCTAGCATATTGGATACCCCTCTTGACAACACTTTTCCTCTCCTTTGTCAAAGTGAAACAACAGTGCAACATAATTTCAAAACGGGATGCGGCGTCTTAGTAGTTCTTTTGCACATATTCACTCACGCAGTGGAAATGTTGTTCTCTTCATGTGGCCAGGTATGCCAGGCTTTGAAGGAGGCTCTTATGATAGGCTGCTCCAGGACTTATGACAGTTTGATGAACACCATCAATGCGGACATTGGAGGAGCACCAATTTGCCAACTACGGTCCCTTAGTGTGTGTGGCTGACATAAAGGTTGGGCACATTTTTCCTAGTTCCAAGAAATTAGGTGGGGGATTAGCTCATGAGCGAACTCTGTTGAAGATGTGTCGTAATTATTGACAACGCGTACTTGCTGCAATAATGATGGTCAACAACATCGCCCACAGACAACACCAAATGAAAAGCAAGCTTGGATCCCCCCAAGCAAAACTCCATACTTGATGCAGCTTTTACACTGTTACATTTCGGCATAACGTTTCATTTCTCTTATGCCGACTCATATGTCGGCCTATAGGTCCTCATTCGAGATATTTGTGATTGATCTTTCTGAGCCCAATAGACGGAGTAGCTCGGCTAGCACTGAAGAGCAGTGATTCATTTTTAGGGCCCTTTCACGGCTTGAGGATCAGAGATTTGTGGCACCGTGTGTCCTTTGGTGAAAGCATTCAACCCGCACACCAGAGGCTTCGTATGCCTTCGCCCCCCCCCCCCCCAGTCAAGCCCCCTCGGGCGAGAGGGCAATGGCACAATGGCCATCACAAGCTGCTTTGTAGAATAGACATTGTACACCACAATGCCTCCAGAGAACGTTTCAAAGGTCCAAGGAGTGCAATGGTCCAAGACGTGCACATGAGCTTGGACACGGATGTCTTGCAATTGCGCTATGGCGATCATGTGAAATGTGACATTGATGCACCCCCCCACCCTGAAGCCTGAAGCCTGAAGCCGGCTCGCATCTCTACCGTTCCTGGGCAGCATGTGTGGCAGTTCAAGATTGTGTGGGACCCCAATAGGCAAATTTGCACTATCTTTGTTCAGCAATAGGGACAGGTAGCAGATTGATGATTCAGTGCTGTGCATTGTGAGTATTTTCTTTTTTGCATCATGTGCATGACCCATCAGCATCTGCACATGTCGGTGTGTATCCTGAAGCTTTGTACAGCAAGCGACCGATAAGCCACGGATTTTGCCTCGGAAGGGCTTGGTGTGTGTTGTGCAATTGCCCCCCCCCCCCCCCCACTGGTGCATCACTTGACGCCTCCCCTCCCCCCCAAGGGTAGGCATGGCATTTGATGTACTAGTGTAGGCTCGCGGTGGTTTTTCTGGCACTGTGTGTTCAAAACAAATGAAGTCGTGTCACTGTGTCATGATCTTCATCGCTTTGTCGGTGTTGCATGCAATCCCCTTGTTGAGACAGCAGTTTGGTGCACTTGAACCCAAACACGCTAGCAGACTTGAAACTGATGCCATCGATGTACACTTGGAGTAGCTGCCCCCGAGTTTGTGGACCACATGAACCTCCATGTACAAGCAATTGCAATGTGCGCAAACACAACAGTGGATGTCATATTGTTGCCGAGCAAAGGAACTCACCATGGGACACAAAGTGTTGGAGGGGCCAAAGCGCCACCCCACTAAAACCCGTAGACTAAATAGATACATATTATCTAGGCACTGTGCATTCCACCCAAATGTTTTGGGGCCGGTGAAATTAACGCGTCATGTACGCCACTGCCTCCTTGTTAAGTTGAAGAGCCGTGAGTGCTCACTACGCTCAAACCGCACACAACGTGTTTCACAATCTTAGAGTGTTTGTCATTGTTAGTAGTCACCATGTCTAATGGCGTCGCCAACGAATTGACGGAGGCGGCGCTGCAGGCACAGGAGAAGTTGGAGCGCCTCTTGCTGAAAAAAAGGATTCGGAATGGGGAAACAAATCAGGTGTTGTGCCTTGTTGCTTGCAGCTTGCCTTGCTTAATTGAACTCTTAGGACATGGATCTTTGCAAGTTGATAAATCTTTTCATGATTCCTGCAGACTGAATGCGAATGAAGGGACCTTGACGTTGCATAGGAAGCCGTTAGGGATCTATTAGAGTTCTTCTTTTGGAATGCACAAATTTACATGGCACCCTTTGTCCACGCATTAGCTATGTACCTGAATGCACGTATGTGGGACACGTGGCGGGGTTTGGGGGGTTCCAATGTTTCAAAGCACTACCATTTTCATTTCAGACAGTACCGAGGGCCACGTCCACCACCAGTGCTGGTGTGTCCATCACCGCGACCAACACAAGCAACATTGCCGCTGCTGCGCATCAACCGCTTTCACCATCCTCAGCATCTAAACCTAGCCCAAAACCTTGGCCCCATGAAATTGCGCATCCGGCGGAGTTGGTTCCAGCGCAGGGTACAAGGGATGATGCTCAAGTGCCAAAGGTATGTGTTGGTGTCCATATTGAATTTCATGGAATCAATTTTGAGTTCACGTGTGCAGTGATTTACCCATTTAGCACAAGTGACAAGGCTTTGCAGCAATCACCGGCATGTCCACGACGAATCCCGCTACAGCCGCGGCTACCATGCTGATTCGTACTACCACCCAACCTGAAGTGCGGTCACTGCAACCAATGTTTAGCTCTGACGCTCATCTCGTGATGTTGCCCTTTCGGCAGAGATGGCTTTGGAGGAGATTAGGGAGCAGCATCAATGGCCAACGGTGTGTGCTTCATGTTTGCATCCAAATCGTGTAGATGCCCTTTTTGAGTCTGGCAATGCTATCACTTCGTGCTTGCACTCATAGAGGGCACCAACTCATAGCACTCTTTTGTTCTCTTAGTCCACGTCCAGTGCCGGCACTGACACTACGACCGTTGTGGCCACTCCCAACACACTCAACATCGGCGCTGCTAGCGTGGGCACCCCCGACACCACCACGCCTCAACTGCCATTGCCAAATTCACGTTCTAAAGCCAGCCCGATGGACGTGGATATGGAGGAGGCTGCTGAGAATGGAGGGAACGATGTTTTTACCGAGGCTGATGACTTTGCGCTAGTAAGTGCGGCAGACCTTGACCGGTGTATCAATGTTGCGGGGTCTCATCGGGGATGGCTAAATGCCCAAGTCATCGACTACTATCTGTCTCACTTGAGCTCTGACATTGCTTTTCTTCCTTTGTCAGTGGCCACAATGCTGAAAAACGGGCCTGAGAAGGTTGCTACCAAGATATTTAGGAAGTCACAATTGCTGGGTAAAAAGATTTTTTTCCCAGTGCACACCGGAAATCATTTTTTTGGTGTTTTGGTGCTACCCGTTGGACTGGTCATTCATTTGTGTGTTTTCGACTCGGGCCGCGGTGGGGCAGCATTCATCTCTCGGCAAATGTGTGACAAAATCCAGATGTTTCTAATGGCAAGGAGATCCATTGAGCCGAATGCCCCAACGCTCCATTTTGGTGAAGTCAAGATGGTCCCGGTTCGAAAGCAAGATAATAATAGGGACTGTGGGGTATTTGTATGCTGGTTTGGCAAGCTCCTTGCACATGAACGTTCAGGGATAGTGCCCAAACTGCAAGAATGTCTATTCTCCCATCTTCCCCTTCGATCAACCGAACTCTTCCCGGATTTCAACCCGACTGCTTTTCGGCAAGAGCTGCATGGGGCCATCTCACGATTTCTGGGACGAAGCTCCACCCGAGGTACATCCCACGAGAGAAGCCAGTGTAAGCAAGGTGAAGCGGTAGTTGGATATAATGATTTAGTTGAAGCCACACATGCAACCCCACCTGAAGCCACGGCTTTTGTCCCTGTCCCAACCACAGCCGTAGTGATAGGCTCAGCCCAAGCACCAACGCCGGCCCCATCCCCGGCCCTAGCCCTAGCCACAGACCCAACCACAACCCCGGCCCAAGGCGTCCTTTCCGCCACAACCTCCGCCAACGCCCAGACCGCGGTCCCTATACCAGCCCAGGCCACAGCCCATGCCAAATCTACCCGGCAAGCCACAATCCCAGCCCTTGCCGCAGCCGCATCCCCAGCCCAAGCATCAGCCGGAGCACCAACCGCAACCACAACCACAACCCCAACGCCAACTCCATCCTTGGCCCCAACCCAAGGATCACCCGTCACCACAATTGTAGCCACACCCCAAGCCCTAACCCCAGCCCCATCCCCACAACCCCCCCGAGCCCTATCCTCCGAGTCAGCTTCAAGCCCAATTGCGGGAATAACCCTAGCCCCCAACCCAGCCCTGGCCTCAACGCTAGCCCCATGCACAATCACAACGACAACCCCAACCCTAGCAACCGCCACTACCACAGCCCTAGCCCCATCCTTAGCCCCAACCACAACCGCGGTTCAAGTTCCAGTGCAAGCCCCAACCACAACCCCAACCACAACTCCCGGCCCCACCCGAGCCCTGGCCCCGTCCACAATGCCAGCCGCCTCCTTTGCCCCAACCCCAAGTCCATCCGCCGCCATAGCTCCATCCTTAGCCCCAGCGACAACCATAGCCACAACCGTCAGCGCGGCTCCAGCCCCAGCCCTGGTTGCTATCCCAGCTTCAACCCGGGCCACAACCCTAGCTCTGGCCACACCCCAAGCCACAACCACAATGCTAGCCCCACCCATAATTCCGATTGCAGTTTCGAGTGATAGGGTTAGGGGACTCCAAGATGTGGAGAGTGAATTGGGAACACGAGCGGACAGTACGGGGAAGGGGACTCAAAATGGGATGGAGGAGGCCTCCCCTGTTGCAGCCCTTTGTGTCGCCGATCAAGTGGCAAGAGGTGTTCTGAAGGTAGGTGATAAGGTTCGGGTTCTTTGGGCTACACCATTAGGTCCCAACAAAGATGGCCCAACCGCTATGTATTTTTCCAAGGAGGAAAGGACAAGAAAATTTAGTTGGATCTTTGGAAGCGGCAGGCCTGGCGGGGACTTTGTTGAAGGTGTCCCCGTTGGACTCTCTACTATTCCGTGGCCATGTTCAGGGGAATGCAAGTTGGACATGGTGTTGGTTCGGGGGCTTTTTTTTGTGAGTGCACTTCGACAAATGGAAGGACAACTTGGGCAAGCAAACTCCTCCGGAGAATGGGACACCACCATTCGACCTGTCAAGGAGTATTTCAACAACCCTGAGGACGTCATGGCTTTCGAGATGAATGTTCCGAGCGAACGGCTACTGAAACTTGATCGACCCGACACTGACCCACTTTTGGCGCAGCTTAACCTTGTTGCTTTGGTTGAATACCGGCAAGGTTTTTCCACTGACCTCCTAGCTCGCCATTGGCAAGGCAACCTCCCTGAGCCTTTGAGCCGCCATGTTGCGCTAACCTTCTTGCGCCGCATATGCATAAACCGCTTCTTGGAGCCGGAAGCACCCGATGCTTGCACTAAGCCTGCACCAAAGGGTCAGGCCAAGCGAACCGCGCAGGCAAAAGATATGCGAAGAGATGTCCGAGGTACAGGGGGTGCCTTTGATGGGGTGGGCCACTGCCTTGTTGTCATCGCCCAAGCAACAAGGAGTGAGGGTGGGTTGGAATGGGAGGTTGAGATTCTTGAGGCAGGAGCTGCCACTTCTTCAGTCATGGGACGAGTGTGCAAGCTCCTTGCCAGCATAGTGCGTAGGGCGGTGCCTGGCGCGAATGTGAAAGTTCAACGCTGGAGCCAGCCCGGCTTCCGACGCCAGGTCCCCACGCCTTTGAATCCAACAAAAAAGGTCCGACGAGCAGCAGATGGGCAGCCACGTTGTGGCTTCACTGCAAGCAAAATTTTGGGAGCCCTAGCACGGGACGGTTTGCTGAATCTCAATGAAGTCACCCAGGAGCGGTACGATGTTTTCACTGTTGAGGAGTGCTATGCACTCCTCGAAAGTCTTCACAAATGGATGGAAGGGCTTCTGCTACAGAGGGCTCAGCGGTCTGAGCACTTCTACAAGGTCATGGCAACGTTGTCGGCAGATCTAAAGGCAGCAGATGCGGAAGCCAGGATTGTTCAACCCTGCCCCGACATTGATATTGTGAGGATGTTAGCAGTGTGCCTAGGGGGGCGGGGGAGTGCCAAACCTCATTTCTTGTTTACATCTCCCTCCCACAAGGAGGGAAGTTTCGACAGTTTTGTGAAGTGGTGGCAAGGCACTAGGGCGTATACAAATAAGGAAACATTTGTTCAGGGCATGGCATCGAATGAGGTGCGGCAGCAGGGTTGGTTGGTTTGGTTCCCCGTGGGTAGCCCCATTTCACCTCAAGGACTTCACCATGCGAAGGAAAATGGGCATGGTGGCAGCAGGATTGGGGCGGGGAGGCCTCAAAAACTTGCTTATAAACGGAAGCGAATCTTCTCCAAGCCAAGAAAGGGTCATGGAGGCAGCAACATGGTGAGCTCCAACTAAGTGTTGCGTAGATTACATTTTTTTTGGCCTTTAGTCAATGACCGCATACCCCTTTCTTGATTTGCATTGTGTGGAGCCGTTGCCCGTGATTACACCTATTATGGTGAAAAACCCTCAATGTGATCAAGTGCACCAACCATGTTTCGACCTAAATGGCAAAGAAGGCGTTCGTGTGTTCTCCATTCGCTCCTTCCACTATTTGTTTTGCATGTTGGCCTCCATTGGCCGTTCGCATACAATTTGTTACATTCGCACAAGGATCAGGAGGTTGCAACATATGTATACTCGATGGTTGTCCATACTCCACTTTGCCGCAAATGGGATTTGGGTGGTCTTTGTATGATCTGGTGCTAACCCATTTGCCACTTGTCGTGTTGGACGATGGACATGTGTTACAAATTAAAAAAAGGGCGCCTCAAGTGTGACGTGATATGGTCGTTCCATGAAGAGTTAATAAATTTGCTTAGAATCTTTGCGCTGCACAACCGTGTCATGAATTCATGGTTGAACATTGAGCAAAGTTTTGTGAATGGCCCAAATTTCTTTTGTGTATGTGCTTTTTAACCTTTGTAGTGTCATCATCATCTGATGCATGTGTTTCCATGCACACCACCCAACAACTCTAAATAGCATCAACGTTCGAACTGCCTGTTTAACGGCTTTGGCTTTGCACTTTTAACGCTTGCAGTGATATCACCATTTGATGCATGGTATTCCATGGCTCACCACCTAGCAACTCTAAGGAGCACAACACCCCCTTGAGCAGGTTTATGGGTTTTGTTTTTTGGTCTGGTTGGTTAACCACAACGTTGTATTCTTTTCCTTAGATAGATGCATGGACAATGAATGTCATCACTCAGTGCAGTGTTCCTAAAGATTTTTCAATACAATCCTTGTACATGAGAGAAAATCCCAACCGGCACCATGCAATTGTCCCAAATGCACTTGCACACTTGAAAATTCCAAGCATAGTAACCAGCCATGGGAAATAGATGTGAGCAAGTGAGTCACCGATCAGCGTAGCCCCCCCCCCCCCCCCAATTTTGGATTTGTGGAGGAAATGCAATCTTACCAGACCTATGGGCGGCAGGGGCCATCGACTTTGGGGGTTTCCATACCCTCCGGTGGTGCGGGGTGACCCCACGGTTTTTCTATGTCCCCGAATTTGGTGAACATGATGATTGCAGTTCAACCAAACCCGTGCTAGGATTAAGGTGGCACCTAGTCAAAGTGGTAAAACTTTGAGTGTTGGTTGTGTTTGTACACTTGTTGTCTTGCCCAAGGTATGTTGCTATGAACACGGGCTAAAATTCTTCATTTCCGATTGTTTGGCAGGTTTTGCCGCTCTGCCTGCAATTTTTTTGTACAATAAAGAACACCCGCCCCTTTTTCCAAGCCCAAAATTGACGGGTCATTCTTGAAATAACACCCCCTCTTTTTTCTGATCCCCCAAAAGGAGAAAAAACATCAGTGTGTCTGATTGCACCAGAATGTTGCATTCCGATTGTTTGGCAGGTTTTGCCGCTCTGCCTGCAATTTTTTTGTACAATAAAGAACGCCTGCCCTCTTTTCCGAGCCCAAAATTGACGGGTCATTCTTGAAATAACACCCCCTCTTTTTTCTGATCCCCCAAAAGGAGAAAAAACATCAGTGTGTCTGATTGCACTAGAATGTTGCATGTTGATTGTGGCATAGATGCATCCGCTACGCACTGTCTTCGTTACAACCCGGCAAAGGTTTCCGACAATTCAAGACCGTGGGTTTGTGTGATGTTATTCTATGATGATATTTGACAAGGCAAGTTGGACGGGGTGGAGGTATGGGATGCACTGGTCCACCCCCCGATTGGGAATGGTCGTGAAGTGTGGGAACGGTCGTTGGGAAATGATTTGTTGACGAGGTGAGGAATCACCAAGAGTAGCTGCCTCCGGACTTGTGGACCAAATGAACGCACCAAAATGGGGCACCATGTAAGCGACCCAAACACACTAGCGGACTTGAAATTGTTCGCAACTTCAGAAACTCGCGTTGGGAATGGAAGCGTTCATGGGTCAAGTGGCACACACACTAGCTGCCTGGCAAATGCTGGACGGAATGCACACCCCACATCTTCACGCTATGTAACCTACCCAAACACACCATCGGATTTGAAATTCTCGTCAAGTGTAGGATCGTACGTTGGGAAATGAATTGTTGACGTGGTGCGGTATCACCTGGAGTAGCTGCCCATACACTTCTGGATAAAATGGTCGCCGAATGCCCGAAATGCCCGACGGAATGGACACACCATAGCTTGGAGCCATGCAATCTACTCAAACACAGTGCCGAACTTGAAATTGTCATCAAATGTAGGATTTTGTTTTCGGAAATGAAGTGTTCATGGAGTCCAGTATCACTCACAATATCTGCCCCTAGAATGCAGGACGGAATGGACACACCGTACCTTGGAGCCATGCAATCTATCCAAACACACCGCCGGAATCGAAATTGTCCACAAGTGTAGGAGCTTGCGTTGGGAAATGAAGTGTTGATGGGGTCCAGTAACACCCATAGTAGGTGCCCCGAGAATGGTGGACGGAATGGACACACCATGCCTTAGCGCTCCGCAATTTACCCAAATCAGCCGCCGGACTTAAAATGGTTGTCAAGTGTAGGAACTTGCGTTGGGAAATGAATCGTTGACGGGGTGAGGTATCACCCGCAGTAGACGCCCCCGGGCTTATGGACGAAATGGACGCTAGAATGCTTGACGCAATGGACATGTCATATCCAGGCGCTATGCAATCTACCCAAACACACCTCCGGACTTGACATTGTCGTCAAGTGTACGAACTTACTTTGGGAAACGAAGTGTCAATGGAGTTAAGTATTAATAGCCATAATAGCCATCTCTTGGCGCTATGAAATGCACCTAAACACGCCGCCGGACTTGAAATTATCGTCCAGTGTAGGAGCTTGCGTTGGGAAATGAAGTGTTCATCGGGTGAAGTAACACTCATAGTAGCCGCCCCTAGAATGCCGCACGAAAGGGAGACACCATATCCGGGCAGTGTGGAATCCACCCAAACACGTGAGAGTGAGGCAACACGCATAGTAGCTGCGCACAAACATCTAGGCTACATGCACCCGCCATATCCGGGCACTACGGAATCTACCCAAATGCAATGACTGCCTTCGCATTGTTTCTGAAGGTACAAACTGAATGTGCAGGGGATGAGGCAACACTCATAGTGGGTGCCCCCACCATTTTGGACTGCATGCACCCTTTTATGCGGGCAGTGTGCACTAGCACTCAAACTTACGTGGTGACCCCATAGATGCGGGGCAAGCATTGGTTCCTATGTCTTTGTCCTCAGTTGTTTTTTTCCTGCAATTTACCATGAACGGCCACCCTTTGCAAGCCCAATTTGATCTTCTGGTTCAAACCAAGTTGCTACCACAGTATGGTACTGTAGCCAAGCAGCTGGTGGTGAAACCCTCCTTGTTGAATGATGCCGGCAATGGGTTGTTCACAAACTGCCTCATCAAGAAGAACGAGCTCGCTACCTTTATGGAGGGACGGCTAATAGCCCGTGATGAAGCAATGGAAACCATTAACTCCAAAGGGGACTCATCCTACTACCGTACACTAATCAGGTCTCATGTGCCATTGACCCTATGTGCTTCCTCCACCAAGTTTTGTGGGATTTCATCCAATGCTTTTTGCCAATGTGCTCTACATATTCTGCTGCGTTTTGCAACACTCTCAAGTGCATTTGACCACCCAAAGCCGGAAGGCGCTTAAATTGGTACTCCTGACAGTAGTGGGCAATTACGTTGTTGGCACAATGGGAGATCTCGCCGGGGAAAACATCCATGCATGACGTGGAGGGCAATATTTTTATCCCGTCCTTGCATTCGTCCCACATCTTCCACAGGCAACAGTTGGGAATTGATGGTATTCGACAACCGCCTTTGGGCAGGAGTTTTGGCGCAGCATCTTTCGCCAATGATGCCGGCAAATTTTGCAATGTGAAATTCATTATTAAGGAATTTCATGAAGGATGTCTACCCGTGTGCTTCTTGCAAGCATTGCGAGATATTAAGCCGGCAGAGGAGTTATTTGTCAGTTACGGCTCCACCTACTGGGATCGCTCCGAGCACATGGTTACTGTTACAGAGGATCCCAATGGCTTAGTACAATCACACATGGCCCCCAGCCCTCAACCAAAAGAGACGTCAGAAAATCAGTTGAACAGTCAGCTTGACAGCCACGCAATCAGCGAATCACACAACGAGCCAAGTGATAAGGCAACCAGCAACATAGACACCCCTACGAACATACAGCCAGGGGACCACCAAGACGGCCACCCAATTAGCCAATTGGGCAACGCGTTAGGCAGCCGGTCAGCCAACGGACCTACCGACCAGCCAAACAATCAGGTGGACAGCCATTCACAATGCCGGATAGATGTTTCGGCCGGTCAGTCCTTGGCGGGTCAAGCACACGGTGAGGACGATGATGACGAGGATGATCTTGATGCACAAATTGCAGAAGCTCAGCGCCACCTTGATGCTCTACTTGAGAGGCGCGTGCATCTCTACGATACAAAAATAAAGGTGGAACCTGATTGCTACGATTCGCAACACATCGACCAGGGACCGGATTGGGGCGCTGAAATTGCGGCGGCGGAGCATGCCCTTGGCAAAGTACTTTATCCGCACCAAAAAAAGACCTTGCGTGCCCTACTCAACGGCCGTGACGTGCTTTGTGTTTCGGGAACTAACAGTGGCAAGTCACTCCCAGCCCAAATGCTTGCGCACATCACTCGTAAACCGGTGATTGTTTTTGAGCCTTTGCGAGCAATTATTACCACACAGCTACAGGAATGTGAACGGTTAGGGATTGCGGCGTACAAGTTGGAGGCAAACACCCCGTTTCCGAACATCTCCCCGGGTGCAGCTATGGTGTACACCACTCCTGAGAAGGTGTTGTTGTCCAACGACGCCCTAGACAAGTTGGTGGATTTGGATCCTGTGGCCTTTGTTGCAGACGAGGCTCACAAGGTCGCCCGAAGTGACAAAACATTTGGGCAGCAATGGACGGAGCTTGGGATTTGCCGACAAAGACTGCCCACCGTGCCGTGGTACGCATGCACAGCAACGGCCACAACACCTGAGCAACAGGCCATTATCGACCGCCTACACCTTCAAAATGCAGTGAACGCCCGTGGCATTCTCTACCGAGAAGAAATATCAATGGATTTTCACCACTACGCTCAACCGGTGAAACCTCAAAGAGACGTCATGCTCCTGAACTTGGTCCTTCCCCTTGTAAGGGGCAAGACATTGATCTTTTTCACCAACGTCGAAAAGTGCACGAACATGGTCAATATGTTGAAGAAGAAGGGTTTTAAAGTGGCGAGCTTCACTGGTGCAACACCATCTTCTACCCGTGAGGCCGTCCTTAAGGACTTGGAGCAAGGGCTCATCGATATTGTGTGCTGCACTGCTGCTTTGGAAATGGGTTGGCATGTCCCCGGCTTGCGGACACTCATCTTCACCAGTGTGCCATCCTCCACAACGCAGCTGATTCAGCTATTGGGGCGCCTTGCCCGCGGTACGTCAAATTGCGGGGAGGTTCACATTCTATACCACCAGCACTCCCTGCGTACCCTTGCCAACTGGCACAAAGACAAGGTCAAGGCCCATGCAAATTACCACCTCACCTTGAACGACTACACATGTATGTATATGTTGATGCACACCCCAGGTTGCCGGTGGCAGAATTTGTTCCAGCATTCCGACCACGTGCTGTTGGAGCCTTGTGGCACTCGCTGTGATAACTGCGTGAAGAACAGGCCACCAACAGACGCGGGGTTTGTGCTTGGCCTCTTTCTTCCGGCTTTAGCCTTGTGCGACAAAAGCGACGGCATTTGCCACTGCTTAGACCTCATTCAAGGGGTGCGACCCAAAGACCATTACGAGCGATATGGGCAGGAGCTTTGTAATGCTCTCTTTGAGGTGGGCATTGCTAGCCAGCATGCTTGCGGGAGCAAGGACTCGAAAGACCAATGGAGGGCTGTCATCATGAAAGGCATGGATTGGGAGTTGGTGAAAGCGATCCCGAACATCGACAGTGTGACTATGAATTTGAAGCTTGGGGAAGTGGAGTTCAATGACAAAGACTCGTACATCCTACATTTGGAAAAGGCGTTGCCGCAAGCGCCTCAAAATTTAAGTGAGCATGCTGCAGATGCGCTGGAGGATGCCTACCCGCTTCCTATGACGACTGCTGATGTGAAGCGGCTATTTCGTGGAACCCTTCTCACTGTAGATGAGGTGCACGCAGCCCAAATCGACCACTTCGCTTGGACTCCAAGGGAAACGCTTGGGATAAAGATTGAAGCTTGCGTGGTGATGCCATCAAATTCAGAAGTTTGCAACGTGAGCATTGCCGTGAATTCAAGGGGAAGATTGGAGCAAGCAGCGGGGACATGCGGTCTAGTGGCTGAGGACGGCTGTGCTGCTGGTGGCTACCGTTGCCAGCACTGCTATGCTGTTGCCATGTCCCTCGCACTTGAACAGTGCGAGAAGAAGGTGCCCGGACAACGGCGCACGGTGTTAGAAGGCCCATCCACCCGAGCTCAGCGCCTACAAGCAAAGCCAAAGCTCCTTCAGCTTCTGGAGAAAAGGGAATATGTGAAGCTTGACAAGCCCATTGATTGTCCAAAGTGTGACACCTTGTACGTGGCAGAAGATGTGTACGACTTGCCTTATGGGACCGACGACATACTTCCAGCATCCCTTGAGCTAACACGGTCTAGCCACGTGAAGAAATATTTTGGATATGATGAAGGTTTTGGCTGCCACCTAGCCTCGCAGGCGTGGACTTGCGCTGGCGCGCTCGTTTGCAAAGCAAATTCCTGCCGGGCCAGGGACAACAACGCCCAAACCGTGATCTGCCAACATGGAGAAATGCAGAAAAAACGGTGTGACGTCCGCATTTTTCACCTCTACCCAGTTCTGTTCCAGGGGTCCGTGGAACCTGATGAATACAACCGCCTTCGACTTCTTGCATTAATCCGCAGAGACACGTTGGAGTTGGCTCCTGGCGATGACCCACCCAGTGTGAATGGTTGGGCTGGACACTCTCACCCAGTGCTAAAAGCCTTCAAGCCGCCTACACACTTGGATGATGAGATTTTACAGTGGTTCATTGACGACCCCAATCTCACGCCCCGAGAGGCACTAATGAAGAAGCTGACAACCGGCAAGACACCGCCGGGCGAGAACACCATGTACACAAACACCATGAGGATTGAGCAGCTCAAAGAACGGGCTTTAGTGTTGAAGAGGGATGATTATGAAGATGCCCATCATTTGTTGAAGCGGTGGCTCAAAGACGAGGCATATTGGCTGCCAGACGACATGACAAATTATCTTCGGTCTGTCAAAACCAACACGCCTGAAAGGCCTGTCTTTGCTAGTGACGGCATGTTGAAGATTGCGGCAAAAGGCAAGGTTTTGGAGGTTGACATAACATTTTGGGACCATACGTTTATGAAGTACCTTCTCAACATTGTGGTGTTTGACGAGGACTTGACCAAATGGTGGACCACGTTCCGAATGGCTACCTCAAAGCAAGATGCTGGGTTTTATCATGAGGCTTTTCTCAAGTTCCTCGACTTGACAAAGGAGACCGACCCGAATTTCAATCCTTTGCAGTGGCTAACAGTGGTCATGGATTTTTCGCAGGCCCAGCTCAAGGGACTGAAGTCCGCTCTGAAAGAGTACCTAAAGAAGCAAAACATTGAGTTGTCCGATGATGAGTTTGAAGCCTTTGTGGTCCGGGTGTTCCAAGGATGCCTACTTCACTTCCTGCGATGTGTGGAGGAGTGGTCCAACAAGATAGACAGCGAGATTGCCTCTGCAATGTTCAAAGAACGATGCAGGGCCATTCCTTCCATGTCAAAGGAGGCACGTGCGGAGATGTGGGATTGGCTGACAAAGCATTACAAAGCCCTTGAGGGTTTCATAAAGTTCTGGCGTGCACCGGAGGTGGATGCGTTGCTTTGTCATTTGCATCAAGGGAAGACGTTTGCGGACTGGGTAGCTAGCACGCGGGATAGCAATGCGGTGGAGAGCAGTCATCGACCAGTGAAGGCGAAGGGCAAAAGCTTGGTTGACAAGTACCGTATTGTCACGGAAACTGATGCCCTAGTTGGTTTGCAGAGGCAAAACGTGGAACGGTACTCTGACACAGTAGCGGATAGGTTTTGGGTATTGCGGACAAGACAGAAGGCTCCGGCCAAGGAACGACAACCAAGGGGCGACCGCTATGTCAACGATGGGAAACCTAAGAAAGGTACCAAGAGAAAGGGCACAAGTGCCGAGGCAAAACCTCGTTCCAAGAAGGTGCGGTTCAACGAGGAACCCGCAGAGTTGCATGAGTACTCGCAACCGTCACAAACTCAAAACACACCTGGAACTCAAAGCACACCCGACGTCATTCCTTCGGAAGATGATGATATGGCCTTGACGCAGAATCCATGTGGTGCTGCAGAGACTCGACAAGTCACATTGAAGCATGTAAAGGATTCACCTCCCGCCCTCAACAGCATTATGGCAACGTATACCACCGACAAGTCCAAAGTTTGGTTTGCCTTTGCACGCGAAGAGATGAAGAGCGGCTGGAAGGTTGATTGGGTGGAAAAAATTGAGGGACTTGACGTGCATTATCGGGTTGACAAGCTGGCACGTGACAAGCGTGACAAGGTGGAAATGGAGTGTATCGCTGTGACACAAGTCCCATTTTCCTGTGAGTGTGGTTTCCGGAACGTAACGGTGCAGACATGCCAGTGTAGAGTGGTGCAAATCACCAAGGACCACCTAAAGTCTTGCATCAGTTTGGCGAAGAAGCATAACAAGAAGTGATTTCTGCAAGCGCGCTCAACAGTTGCATCGAGGGTTTCATGACCCTTGCCATGGGAGGCCCAAGTGGGCATGGCAGGTCAACATATAATATGCATCAAAGAATTGAACTCATGAGATTTCGCTCCGCCGTGTTCTTTCTTTTTTGTTGAAATCACAAGCTCGCAGCAGTGGACAACCATGCTTGGCCTTGGTAGTAAAGTATAAATTGTGGATCTTCCGAGCACTCATGGGGTTCTCCCAAGCACCTTTGAATCACAAGTTTGCAACATATCTGCACTGCAAAGTCAAGTCATGCCGGTTGGCACATGATTTATGCATTAGAGGACCAAATCACATGTTTGGGATATTCCTCTCTTTTGTTTGAATGAGAAGGTTGCAACACCTACGACCGCACTTGCATTTGCTGGTCATTGATCACTCCCATGGTCATGGTCAAGGGAAGATAGGTTCCCTCGAACCGGTTCCTCTTCCATTTTTCTTCTTCGCCGACTCCTTTGTCCACACATTCAACCTTATTTGTTTTGCCCACATGATTCAATCCACCCATCCCCCCACCAAGCAATTCATGGGGAGACGGGAGCTGGACTACAAGAGATGACAGAGGTGCATAGCCATAATGTGAGGACTCACAAGTGCTCACATGTTGTGGACCCCTCATCTATGACGTCTGGTCCTTGTCGAACCGTGATTGCCCGCTGTGAGCACTTTCGTCTTCTTTCTCCCCTTGTAGGCCACAGTTTTGCTCCCAACAAGTACCTCATTCTCCTCTTGGGGTGTATTTTGTGGCGGGGACTTCCCTGAGTCGTTCCTGACTGATGATAAGGCCACATAATACTCTTGACTGCGCCCACACTTGTTCCTTGAGCTTGTCTTTCGAGTAGTACCCCCCCCCCCTACATCCCACATCTCTCCCCGTTACCGTAGTCATCTATGCAGGCTTGAGTGAACGCTTTGGCAATCCCCCCCCCCCTATTTTCTCTAATTATCGGCCGGTTGGCCCACTCATAGTTCCCCCTTCTATCCCCCCCCCCCCACAATGCGGGAAGCCACCCTTAAGCAGGTTGTTGGATCACAATTTCCCTTCCTTCTACCTTCCCTCTTTTCCCATGTGTCTGGCAGCCCACACACTTGGCAACCCCGTAATTCTATTGCTAGCCCCAGGTTGCAGAGATGAGGCAATTGAACGTGTGATGTAGCCAATGTAATTTTGTTTCTTGAACTGTGCATTTTCTGTCCCATACCTCCTTGCCGTCACCTCCCCATCCACCGTGACCCATGCTTTGGGATGTGGGTGAATCTTTGTATAATTGGGTCAGGGACAGTTTATAGTATGGTGTCGATTTATGTTGAGAAAAAACGGTTGCAAGATATTTGCGCGAATGGTGGTGGTTTGGGTTCTACCCATTTCTTCACTCGTGACACAACATTTTTGCACTCTTTGGCCGCGCGCATATTCGTTATTATCAAATTTCCACTTATCTTATTACAAGAGCATCTTCAAAGTTATAAACGCCCCCAAGACATATGAGCAATTACAATATTTGCGATGTACCTTGGAAATGGGGGATGCCCATTTTGTTTTTTCTCATCTTGTGATCTTTGAGTTTGCTCAAGCTTTCATGCTCACAGTATGTCTTCTCCTAGCAAAGGCTGTGAGTGCAACCTGATGCATTGGCTGTTGTGGAAGTGTGAAAATAGCAAGTTGGCATCTATCCGTATGAGAGGATTCAGCCACATTTTTTAGTGGTGCCTTGTTTCTTTTGCAAATCACAAGATTGCATATCCGCCCACAACCGTGTCATGAATTCTAGGTTGAACCCTTGAAAATGGCACAATTTTGTGACCAACCCAAGTTACGGAGAAGTTTTTTTGTGCATGTGTTTGTTGACATTTGCACTACTTTGTCATTTGATGCCATGGCATGCCACTTAACAACCCTAAACAGTGCAACATGTCTGCGAAACGGTTCTTCGGTCTCACTGTCCTCTTTAAATACCACCCCCACGCAGTTTATGGCCCACGCGATGCCGGTTCCTAAATTGCAAGAAACACATCACGTGGTGCTGCACTGCGGTTGGGAGGGCGACACATGGTCAGCAGACAGCATGCACTTCCGCATTTGAATTCGCGTATTCTCATCCTGCGCTGATGCAGAACGAAAGGGTGGGGGCAGAGGAATACAATTCAGCCACAAATTATAGCAAGCCTGAGGCGCCATGAATTGGCGCATGAGTGTGACAGAATAGCACGTCTGTGGTGACAGCGATAGGTTAACCAGCTACGGTTGCGATGGAACGTTGTACATATCCCTCAAGTTTGTGGTGCCCCATACCATTGATGTCCTTGGGATTGGCTACGTGTCCTTCAGACTGCAACAAATGCTTTGAGTTTTTGCTTTGTTTGTTTGTGGAGAGTTTGTGTCCCAGACCCGTACACACCCTAATCCCCAACACATTGGTGGACTTCAATTTGTTGCCAAGCGCGCGAACCTGCCACGGGAAATGAAGTGTTGATGGGGTGCAGTAACACTCATCGTAGCTCACCCCACTCGTTATCTAATTCAATAGTTCATTTGACCCTGAATTGCCACACTTGTCATTCCCCAAAATTTTGGGCTGAATGGACCCGCCATATCCGAGCACCATGCAAATTACCAAAGCACATTAGCAGACTTCAAATTGTTGCCAAGCGTAGGAACCTACTATGGGAAATGAAGTATTGAGGGGGTAAGGTAGAATGAAAAGTGATGGCACGCGGCAGTGGTATGCAGCAATTGCACCTTGTGGATGCCACATGGACGGCACATCCCGGGGGCCATGCCACTTTTGCTTGCTAGGTTGGGCCGTAGTGACGGGCCCTTCCCTAGTAGCGTTGGTGTGGCTGAAGCATGCCATGGTGCAAGGTGCATTACGAAGGCATGGCACCTATCTTGACAGCGCACGCTCACCGCGAATATGTGTTTCTTCATGGCAAGACATTACGGAACTGATCGGCATTGTTTGTTTCACATAGTTGCATGATTGGGGAGAGGGCGCCTTGGTGGATGCTTCTCTTTCACACGTTTCAGTCCAACTCTGCGCTCGACCATGCTTAAAACGCCATGAACTTGAAATTAGCGAGCAGTGGACTCAATATGTGCCTATGGACGGTGCCCCAAAACTACGTCCGTTTTCAGTGCAGTTGCATTGGGAAAGGCCCTCCACACACTCAATGTGTGTGCACGAGCTGGCAACCATCTTCCACAGTTTTCAACCCACTGTAGCATGTTGTGGGTCACGTACTCCGCGTGCGGTGCTGCATACAAGTCCATTGGGCATTGCAAAGGGTGGTCTCCAAAGAAGCATGCTCCTTAGTGAAATGGGATCTTTCCCTTTTCTTTGAAAAACCTTTGCTACCCCTCCAATGCAGGAAAACGATGGTGCGCTGCAGCTGTTTCACAGGAGTTTGCACCACTTTGTGTAGAGGTAACCCACAGTGTCACGAGAGGCAAAGCCGATATGCCAAATTTTTGTACGTACAGCAAGTACGCACGACTAAAGGACGTCTCGTCACTGCGGATGGAGCCCCGGAAGGCTCACCTTGATTGAGAGTGTTTTGACAGCGCTGCCCGCCATGAGCTTCTAGAGCTGACACACTCGATGGCACACAAGTGTGGGGAACATGTGCGCAATGCATTCCACGCCGTGCATTGCGTGGTTCGTTGTTTCGGGGGGTTGTGTTAGACGTACCGCCTAGAGTAATTTCCTTGCACACCCATGAACAATAAACCTTCATTGTGGTCAAAGCATCACTGCACATTTGGACTTGGTAGCTGGTCCGGATTTCTCCCGTCTACTATCCCTACTTTCACCGCTGCCCATTTCTTTTCTTTTGTGCAGTGGCAGTCTCCCAAATGAATGGCTTCGTCAAGGTTGGTATGGGCAATGCCTATGAGGAGAAGAGCAAAGTGATGGTAGA